>JAODAL010019175.1:0-72787 GCA_025379985.1 Phyllomedusa bahiana
AACTAACTTTTGGCTTGGGTCCTGACTTATCTTCAAACTATGACTCCCATGAAACCTCTTTATATTTCAGAACAAATCATAGGTGATCATAAGGGGGGATCCTGGCCTTGTTTCATGCTGCCCATGGTTCAGACGGCATGAAAAAGATGTCAGAATTCCTTTCATTTTTTTTTGTTATCACTGTTGGTTGTATTGGTACTGGTGCACACAATTCTGTTGTGCATCCTGGCATCCAACTGTCTCCTATGAAGTCTCCCCTAGTATTTCCAGTGTACAGGCTGTTCTCTCCAGTAACCCGTTCTGTAGGTGCAGGAACTCTCTCAGATGTCACAAAGCAGATTGTAGTGACCTAGAAGAACCATCTCCATAGCAGCAGGGAGAAAATGAGGAATGAGATTATGTTACAGAAGAGAGGTGGATGGAGGAAGAAGCTAAAAGTGGCTGCCTCAATGTGTGACAGAGATGCCAGATGGCAGCGAAGTTGAGGAGTGCGCATGATGTGCCACAATGCAGTTTGCTGTGATCACAATTCGAGTGGCGGGATCATTTAAGACACAGATTACTGGAATAGAATGCCCACTGAAATCTGAATCTGACTTTTTTTTAAGAATCCAAGTGAAAAGGTGAAAATTGGTGCAATATAAAAAAAATTAAGAAAAAAATAACTTATTACAAGGTCTAGCTAAGCCCTAATTAAAAAAAAATGAATGTTTTGAGCATAAAACAGAATTTTCCCATTAAAGCAAATATCTTTATACAAAGGAGTCTTCAGTTTTTTTGGATTCAGCTTAACCTTCCCTGGCATAGAATTAAAGTTAAATAATAAAATTCGGTGAACCACTAGAAGGAGGTTAGAAGCTTACTAAATACATTTGTACGTTGAACTCACTACTGAATATGAAAAAAAACAAAAAAAACACATATCATGAAATTATTTAACACAGAACTTTGAAGCATTTAAAATGAAAAAAATGGTGTTCATTGGTAGATATTTTAAAATAGAGACTTGCAATAGTACAATTAATACAATAATAAATTACATTTTTTCATCATATTATACAGTCACTCCATAAGTATATGCTTACATTAAACAGAAGAAAACAGAATAAAATCAGGGTTCTTAGGTAACTTAGTCCTCACCTGTTCTTTAATGTGTATACAATTTTCTTCCTCACTGCTGGAGGTATGAGATTTGTGATATAATTCATAGGACCATGACAGAGCACACAACGATAAATCAATTAGGCCTTCTACTGGCTTTCCATAAGTATAACTGGGAATGAAGAAATGGGCTTTTTTAATAATAATAATCTTTTTTTATATGGGGCCAGCAAATTCCGCAACACTTTTCAATTTATAGGGTATAAGTACAGACAAAAAGACAGACATTATACAGTGAAAAGCTACTTACAGATGAGACACAAGGTGTGAGGACCCTGCTCGCAAGAGCTTACAATCTATTAGAAAGCTTACAATCTACAAGCTATAGATAATGTTTCTCTCTAATAGGTTGTTTATTTACTTTTCTCATGTTCCATGCAATTTAGAGGTCTAGACCCCAATAAAAGAAACTCATTGTTAATTTAGTAATCTGTCAAAAAAACTTTTAGGTCCCTTTGTATAATTTAAAAAATGTGTGACTACAGACATCTAAGTCTAAGATTTCTGTGTCTGAAGACAAAATGACATGGGGCTGAAAGCAGAATGAGGACCCTTTATGCTGAGCATTGCTTTTTATGTTAAAGATCTTGCAAAAACAAGTCACTTTGCAATATGTGTCCATTAACAGTGTCCTGCCTATTCTGAGATATCCCCTCTTGTATGGGTTGTATCAGCTCCTCGGGTCACTATAGCTACAGACCTGTTTGATCTCTCCTGATAGGCTGTCAGCACTGGTTGCTATAGCTACAGACCTGGCTTCTACTGCAGCCTAGTAGAAGCCAGTAAACACGCCCCTGAATTCAAAGTGAAACCAAGAAAACAGGATTGAGGTAAGATGAATCAATGGAGTGAGACAACCCCTTTAATAGTGGTCAGAGGATGCAGTTCCCACAATTATATAATATCATCATTTACCTTTAGCTCATAAGCACCCCCTATTGGTGGCTTCAGGAAAATTATTTTATAATATACAGAGGCTGGGCAAAATTACTAGAACATCTGATTTTTACATAGCCACAATGAGCTTTTTCTGACATCTGCCTAACTTGGATGATGGTGGTTGTTGTTTCCCCAGGGCACACTCTGCAGGTGGTCTCTCCCTCAACTGCCTGCAGTGGATAGAGCCTGAGGTGCCCTTGGTGTTCGGTGTAGAATAAGCAGACAGGAGACAAAGGGTTAACTTTCAACATCAAATGCCAGCAGAGTTCTCCTTTACTTCGCCCAGCAAGATGATTACCTTCAGAGCCATTCCAAGCCACTCAGTAGACTAATGATAGGAGCAGTGATCCTCACAAGTTAAAGTCCCTCACATAAATGCCTTATATATCATTGCTAGCATATTTGGTGCACCTAATTCAAATGTGTCGTGCCTGGCGTAAAATGTGCCTAGTATGGTGTACTACAGTTCATTCATATAGAGAATAGGACTTCATCAGTTTTTTGGCATGCAATACACCAAATGGGACATGTTGCCCATAAATTCTAGAACATATAAAGAACACATGCAAACAAAAAAATGAACGTGCATTAGCAAATTCTATTCATCTGCACTACATATTCAAGGTTGGTTCAATGGGTAGGCGAAGGTTGGTGACAACATCCCAAACAGGATGGGGGCACAAGGAGGCATGGGGAAGAAACTTAAATTTCCAATGGGGGGAGGGGTACTTTGTGGCTTATTTGTTTAGGGCACCCGAATATCTTGTCCCAATCCTGTACATATTTATAAACAAATTAATCACAACAAGCAATCAACATCCTAGAGCTGCTAGAACAAAATGTTTGGTATTTTCAGAATCAGCAGCACTCACTTACCCAGAATAAGTCAAAATTTCTAGGCACCAAAAAATTATTTTTTGCCCCAATGTTATCCTACCATTGCTCTAAACCACCAGGGATTTGGTCATTTACCCTTTTTTCAGTGATACATCACCATACATACTAGTGTTAATTCCTCCTCTGCCCCAGACCACCATAGATAATGACATTAACCCTTTCTGTGCCATGGACCACCAATGAGGCCCAAATTAATTAATCCTTCACTGTCAAAATCTTCTAGGGTGTAAACGATTACCTCCTCTCTACCCTTTTAGTATCAGATGTTGACATCAACCTCATATCCCTAAGTCCACCAGGAAGGGTATAAAAAACATTTGCTGGGCCTTAGATCATCAGGGATTCATATAAAAACCATCTTCTCTCCCAAGACGACTAGGGATCCCAGCAGTAATCCTTACTCTAGTATGGACTAGAATGTTTTTAACCACAAACCAGCACTGGCATCTGACTGTTGTGCTCATGTAGTTTCCAAAGGTGTCCTCAGCTGACAATATCTGCCATATTATGATAAAAAGATCTTTAAATCCTGCTTGTGCTATATGCAAACAACTGGATAGCCATCAGATGTAACATTACATACATTTCTTAGTCTCAATACTTTGCATATAACTTTAAGAATGGCACAGTACACTCTCATGCAGCAACTCTATTGGTCTTACCTGGCGCAAGCATCCAGGTGAAAAGACTTATCTGTCATGAATACTTTGGGTGGGGTCTTGACATTGAAGTCAAACCTCTTCAGTTCTAGAGGCAACAGAAATGATAAGGAAAAGACAGTTATAACAAATTCTACGAATTGGTCTATTTAATAATGAACTTACAGCACTTTTTCCACCAGTCGGCATCTAAATAATACTTAAAGGTTTTTTTTCCATCTGACAAAATTTCTTCTGGTGTTAGCTCAGGCTTACTTTTAGCTGGCCTCAGAGAACAGGGAAATGGCTGTACTTACACAACTCTCCCCCATTCATCTATATGTGAGTTTCAAGTATATGGTTGCCAAGCACACTAGCTCGACTATGTGTGGAACTCCTACAGAAATGAACAGGGAAAGCTGGCCTCAGAAGGGATTTTGACAGATGGAAAAACCCCTTTAATTGCTATCATATCAGGTGTATAACAAGTGACCATGACGCACCATAGCAAAGCTTTTTAAGTGGCCTTCTTCCCAATAACCACTTTAATAGTCAGGTTCAGAACAAAAGTGTTTGCTTAGTTTCAGATCTGTAAGGCTGCGTCCACATGACAAAGGACAAAATACTCATCGGATTCTGAATCTTAAAACTGCTTAGTCCGATGAGTGCAAGGATTTTTAACTCAGTTTCCATAACTTGCCATTGATTTAGGATTTGGCTTTTCAATATTTTTTGTCAGACAGTGTAGCTAGATAGATAGATACCTAACCCGTGTAGATCTCTCCACTGTCTGACAAAAAACAAATCCTATATCTGCACCAAAATCCATGCACAAAGCTTTCAGATCGGTTTTCAGGCAGTCCCATTGACTTAAATAGTAAATTTTTCAAACATGTTCAAAGCTTTTTGCAAAAACAGCAGTTTTAAAATTCATCCTCAGAAAATCCTTGGATTTTCTATTGTGGTCAGCGGGGATAATTTTACAGTTAGTGTTTGATGGATTTGAAAAACCAAATCCCTTTTGAGTAGAGAATAGGCAACATATGGGAAACATATTTGGCATGATTGTGATATAGATGTGCATTAGGCCTTCACCTTTTGTCATTTATTGCACTTAGAAAATTGTACTCTAGACAGTTATTACATCTCCATCTTATTATATTTAAAGTATTTCATTAATTATGTACCTCAACGTACCATATTCTTCAACTTTGAAGGATTTTGAGCAGCCTTTGGGTATGTTAATGCTGTAATATCCAAGAGCTAATTCTTCAGCCAACTGGAAGCTGAACTCCGCAAATCCATCCTTTGTAGTTACATCCCGCCACTGTGCAATACGGTTACTTTTTGGGTCCTGTAAAAAAATGGAAATAATGGGATTTCCTTCCTTTGACAGTCTAAATCGTATTGTACACGCGGGGGGACGACGCTTAATCCATAGCTCTCTATGAGAGCTATGAATTACCGTAATTCCGATGCACATTTCGCCGCGTATTAAGCGCAGTACGCGGCGAAATGTGCGTTGAAATATACGGCTTAAGAAGCCGTGTGAACATCCCCTTACAGTGAAAGAGATTCCTTGACTATCAGCCAGCTGTAGCTTAAAGGTAGGCGGCCCCTTGCACCGGCCTAGAGACACTGACAGGGAAAGAAGAGAAAGAGGGAAAAGGAAAAGAGAGGACACACAGCAGGTGAAATGGGGTACATAGAAGATAACAGGAGAGAGAAGAAGAGGATAGAATTGTGACACATGCTGTGGCCTGGTTGTGGTATGGCCATGTGTAGTCTCGGGCTACAACAGCTGAAGAACATGTTAAGCACTCAGTAAAGCTGTGGAGTGGCTGAAAGGCTGGTCCAGTCACAGAAGGGAGTTGGGGAGAATCCTTCTTCTGGCAGAGAGAGAGTTGTCATGGTAGCCAGGGTAAGAAAGCAACCCGCTACAGGGTAGTGTTCTTACCAAAGTTGAAGTGGGAAGGACACAAAAAGATCTGTCTGTTGATGTACCCTAAGGGTATGTTCACCCGGCGTAGTGGGGGTGTTTTAGAAGTATGCGCTTGGGCCCCCAGCCAGCCCCATTCACTTATATTGTTAGCGGCGCGACATGTCACTTCTCTTCCCCGGCGAACAATATGATCGTATTGTACGCCGGGGGAGATGAGGCGTAATTCATAGCTCTCTAGAGAGCTATGAATTACCGTAATTGCAGTGCTCATTTCGCCCTTATTAAAGTGCAAATATGTGGCAAAATGCGCGCCGCAATTACTCAGTTGAACTTACCCTAACTGTGCTGTACCACTGTGAAGATGTAGCAGAATAACCTTCTTTCAGTATTAATATCTCTAAAGAAGTCTCTGTGGTTGATTTCTGCGCCTGTGCCCTACACCTCCAATCAAAACCCATGCCATTAGGCCTGACATCCACACACCAAGTACAAATCTTCCGCTTTACATTAGTATACTTAAATGCATCAATAAGCAATATAACATTATCAATTCTAGGAGTATATTTGTAATACTTACTATTATTTCAAGCAAAGCATGCTGAAAAAAAAGAAAATAATACAGGTAAATGTAAGATATAAAACATACAAAAATATCAAATAATAAATGTTATTAATGAGTTTTAACCCTTTGCTGACTTAGACATTTTTGGCAACATGTTCTTTTTTTTCATCCCTGACTTCTAAGGCTATGTTCACACGGCTTATTCATGGCGTAATTGTGGGGACAGATTTCGCCCGCAATTACGCCATGTGCCGTGCAGCGGGGCCCCATAGACATTCATTATCCACGGCGCGTATTCCGCGTGAATAATTGACATGTCACTTTCTCCCCGCTCGCTGTATTTCGCGAGCAGGGAGAGGAGACGTAATCCATAGTTCTCTGAGAACTGTGGATTACCGTAATGACTGGGACGGATTTCAGCTGTATTGAGCACAGTACGGCATGAAATACGGACTGAAATCCGTCCCAAAATAAGCCGTGTGAACATAGCCTAAGTGTCACAGCTTTTTTACGACATAGCCATATAAGGGGTTTATTTTGAGGGAAATTGTTTTTATACATTTTTTTATTGTATCATTTAATTTACCTTATAATGTATTAGTGAACCAAAAGACAATTCTTAGTGAGTTAAAATGGGGAAAATTGCAATTGCATCATTGTTTTTTTTAGATAATGTTTACAGTGTTCACTGTATAAATGACATGATAACTTTATTCTGTGGGTCAGTATGATTCCAGCAATACTATATTTACATAGTTTTTTTTACTTATGTCCTACTTTTAAAAAATAAAGATTTTCTATTCTGTTTCCCCAATTTTTTTTTTGTTACCAATAACAGTTTTATTTTTCTATTGACAGAGCTTTGTGTGGGCTTGATTTTTGCAGGGTTGACCTTTTGAGGACTTTTTTAGGGAGAAAAAAAATCACAGTTCTGGTGCTTTAAAAATAGAATTATAATAAAAAAAAAATAATAATAATAATATTTTAATAATTTCACATTTTCTACTTGCATCCTGAAATTACACCATACTTGTACTTGAAATGTTGGGTGTGGTTTAACAGGCTATGTTAGTTAATATTATCCATATTATCACGTCATACTTACCCCCTCATCTTGCAAGCCTACAGAGAACTAGAAGAGGCATTAACACTGACTATACAAAGTTTGTAACTATAAAGACATAGAGATTTTGAATGAAAATTATTTGTTTAATGCCACATTTTCTTCAGATGTTCTGGGGCCTTAAAATGCATAAATCCTTTGAGGTAGGCACCCAATGTGGAAAAAATAAGTGTATTTGTAATTTGAATTTACTTATATAGCAACATAATAAAACATATACAATAATTCCTCCTGCTACTAATACTACTAAAACTATAATTACAGATGGTGAAACTGATTTGCTAGCTTTAAGAATCAGAGTGATTTTCATAGTGGGGAACCAATGAAGAAGATCTATAGAGATGGTATAATTAAATTTCCAAGTTAACAATTTGCAGTGAATAGCAATTATACTCATTTAACCAAAGGATCTGGGTGTACAGTTTGCTCTATACTTAAAAGTGAGAAGTTAAAATGATTACAATAATGTGTGCCCTATTTGACATACAGTACACCACAGGTTCTGAAACTATTCAAACTCAGCTCTACATTCCTTGTTATTTTCTACCAGGATATAAATGATGCCTATACTGACAATGACAATTTGACTACTAATGAACAGTACTGATTGGTGGTTGAGTTGGCATGTTCTGCACAGACTGTAGCCTAGTAAAGGAGAAAAGTCATTTAACAATTGACAGCATTCATGTATTGGAGATGACCATTTTTTTGTTTTGGAGAACTCATTAAAGCACAGCAATCTTAAACCTGATTTGCCTGTTATATATATGATGTAAAATGATAAGTGCATGGTGATCAACCAACAAATATATTCTCACCTTTTTACTTATAGCTTTTAAACCTCGGTCAATAGACATCACCAGAAATCTCACTAAAAGTAAAACAGCAATTATTATTTCACTTATAGAATACATTTTGTAGTTAGATTTCACTATATTTAAAATGAACCTCTTTTTTTCCTCTGGGTTGAGTGGCTTCCAGACCCCCCTGAGAGCATTCTGTGGCCAGGACAGATGAAGGATGAAGCATGGTGAAAACCAACATACCGATCCCCCAACACCTGACATCTACTGACTGCTGGGTTGTTCCCGTACACACAAAACTATCGATCATACTGAAAGTAAGCCTGAACAACTTTAAATGCATGTGGATGGTCAGCTTAAAGGGCTTTCCAGGTTTAAAAAATCTATTTTCCCATATTCTATTAGGAAGTTAATAAAGTGAAGTTCTATATTCAGGATCCTCATCTTTTTGCCAGTGAGCAGAGAGTAGCTATAAAGACTATGGGGGACGTGTATGAAAACCATCTAGGTCTAAGACTTTCTTTGTTGCCCGTAGCAACCAACTAGAGCTCTTCTCTCATTTTTTCAGAGTACTACAAGAAATGAAAAGGGAGCTCTGATTGGTTACTATGGGCAACAAAGAAAGTCTTAGAACTAGACCGTTTTCATATATGTCCCCCATATCTATCTTTTTGGAGAGCCATCCTTGCATTGCACAGACAGTCTACTGATTTCATTGTAAAGACTTATTTTTTCTTTGTTGGAGCTGCAGGGGAATAAAGTACTTGTTGCCACGTTTTTCAATACATTAAAGTTGATCGCTGGGGGTCACAAAAATACCCTCTGATCAGTTTATCTTCAAAGTAGATAAACCCTTTGCAGTAGCCTACCATTTCCCTGTGGCTAATGGACATACTCACTTCGAACAATATATCCCAGTGTAACTAAACTCTGATCCAAGGGACCATATTTCCAGCATTTTCTTAGAATTTGATAGAATTGGATATAAATAATGTAATTGCATCAGATTTTAATATAGCTCTTCTCTGAGTGACATCCTTAAATCATGACCTCTCAGGTTACTGGAGTTTATTAAAATTTCCTTAGGAGAAAATACTAGTTTCATTGTTTTAAAACAGAATAACTTCATAGATACTGATGGAGTATAGGCTCTGGGTGGTGCAGTAGAGTCCTACTACAAGAAAATGAATACTGATGGTACTGGTTCTGTCTATGAGGGTACTTTTACAACTCCTGCTTTTAAAGCCATAGAAAGGAGTAACTAATAAAGAAGGTTATTATATAGCAAACATAGATTTTTCTTCTCTCTCCTTATCAAATCCACTTCCAGTTTTGGGTTGAAAAAAACTGCATCAAAATGGCATGTGTGACCCTCCCCTAGGTTTTATTCACAAATGCACATTTGTTGAAAATATTCTGCAACTGGTCATTTGTTTTATTCATCTGGATGGGGTTTTTGCATAGATTTTTGCAGGCCCCATTCAGATTTCAGTCAAAGAAAATTCTACAACAAATCTGTGTTGTGTGAATTCCCCCACAGTCTTTACTAATTGTCTTTCACCTTACCTATTTCACCTGGCTTGTAAATGGACTTGTCATTCTGAATGATGCATAGATCATTGCTTTGGTGATAACAACTTCCTTGCTGTCATCCACATTGACGTTTTCTCCATGCGCAGATACATGGAAGGACCACACCGAACGATCAGTTTCTATATCTGGGACCTTAAAAGAAATAGAAGTAAAGTTTTATGATACAGTCTTGTATTTTTTGTCAGGTTAAAGGAGTATCACTACTTCTGCAAATAAATGTTATTCTAAGGGTGTGTTCAATTGCGGTATTTGTGGGGCCTACTTCGGGGTGTATTTGCGCTGCAATGTGCCTGAAGTACGCCCCACAAATATGGTAAAATCATAGCACTCATTGAGTCCTATGATTTCGCAACATTTTCCCCATCGGTGAAAGTAAAAGTATATGGGAGCCGGCCTGTAGCGCTATAGAAAGTATGCGCTGGCTACAGAAACGTGCCACTATATGCTGTGTGAGGGCTATACAATACATGGAAACCTCTAAAGAAGCATTTATGCTACCTACAATACATGAAAAAACTTTGAGATTCTTAGTTCACACGTTTTGATCAAAAAATGCTTAAGCCATCCCCGGCTTACAACGGGATCTCAAGGCGGGTGGTCCTACTGTATTCTTACCTCTCACTAGAGTCAACTTCAGACTTCTCATAGGGTCAACCGACCTCCATAATCCAAAGAGAAAAATAAAAAAGCACCACCCCTGCAAGCATACTGCATTGATATAATAGCCTGTGGAGGTGGGCGGGGTGCAAGAGACCAAAATGGAGGTATCCATTCCTCCCTATATAGTTTAAAAGCAATATATGCCAAATACAACGTATAATTCTGCACAAAAAAACATTTCTGGAAAACACAATGTGAACCTGGGTGCCACTGGCTTGGCTGCGGCATATGTATATACACGCACTCCAATACCACTGGCACACCATCTGCTAAAAGGAAACCTCTAAAGAAGCATTAAGGGAGGAATGGATGCCTCCATTTTGGTCTCTTGCACCCCGCCCACTTCCACAGGTTGTTATATCAGTGCAGTATGCTTGCAGGGTTGGTGCTTTTTTTATTTTTTTCTCTGGATTATGGAGGTCGGTTGACCCTATGAGAAGTCTGAAGTTGACTCTAGTGAGTGGTAAGAATACAGTAGGACCACCCGCCTTGAGATCCCGTTGTAAGCCGGAGGTGGCTTAAGCATTTTTTGATCAAAACGTGTGAACTAAGAATCTCAAACTATATGCTGTGTGAACCCGGTTTTAGTATAATAAAAATTTAAAACATTTTCAAATATACTTTTTGTATCAGTTATTCACCTTTCCAAAATCTACTTAAAGTCATGCAGTAGGAACTTATAGGATACGTTAAAATGGGTCTTATCCACTGTAGATTTTCCACAACTGATCTGCAGAATCAAATCTGCAGTGTTTTTGCTGTAAAGCTGGAAAATACCAGCATCACTCTTCTTAGATCTTGAACAGGTCAGTTGAGGGCAGACCCATTGCATTTTGAAAACAAATATTTCTGATGAAGAATTTGTAAGGATATTTCCCAGTCATAGAGACGCTCAGGTTATATTTCACGGCCTTAAGCATGGGTTTGGGGTGCCTTATTCCTTATAACAAACCCCAGAAGATGCAGAACTTTAATAAATCTGTCATGGACAAAAAACTCCCTCTTATTTAAAAATCGGTTCGGCTGAAGTACTTCATGTCCATAGCTAATTAGCATGAAACTCCTTCTTCCTTTTCAAAAAGATTGTTTTCATCATGTGATGTATATTTTATAATGCTCACAGTAGCTACAAGCACTACTAGTGTCAGCACAGGAGAAGAATTTCCTACCATAGCCATCTGTACCACACAGCTTCTGCAGGAAGGGACAAGCAGTGTCCAGGAAGCTCTGCTCATCTCCATATGATCCTCCGGGTCTGACATCAGAATGGGATGTTTATATGAAACATTTACAGATAAATCAAAAGGAACTTTCCATTGATTTGTATAATATAGATATTAAGAGAAACACTTTCTGTAGGGTATTGTACATGTATTGTACATTGATCCGTATAATATAGATAATAATAGAGACACTTTATAACGTATGCATTGCACATTGTTCTGTTAGTTTTGGTACATCTTATTTTGCAAACGTATACAGACCTGGAAGTCATAGCACTCAGAATGATCTGGAGGGTTAATTTTAAGTTCAGCTACGATGTGAACCACATGGTCGTCATGCTTCAGCTCTAATTTAAGGTCAACCAACCCCTTCAAATCAAGGAAGGTTACACAAGCTTTCTCTTTAGTCCTCTCCTCAAAGCTTGAAGAAACTGTAATCACATAATGGCTGGAAGAACACAAAAAATAAGAATGAAATCATTTATAATTATTTCATAACATAAGTGGAAAAATGTTTTATCACATAATGATATGTATTTATTGCTGATGTTAATAGCTAACTTCACTTGTAGAGTTATTAAAATTACATTGTTAAGTGTTGCAGAATATATTGCCACTGTAGAAATAAAAATTATTATTATTATTAGTAGTAGTAGTAGTAGTAAAGAGGGACTAACCAAAATAAATGCACAAAAAAAAAAACATCCCAGCAATTCATCCCATTATCTTATCTTGTCCTTTGATCTTATTGTGACTTACAATACAATTAAAGCAGAGAAATATATAAAGAATTTTATGTCTCAGTAGTTCAGCCACATCCCCCTTCCTCTTCCTCAGTGTCTTATGTCTGGCTTCAACTACAACTGGTTAAGCAGAAGCCTCCCTCCTTTGCTTTGTCTGCAATTTTACAAAAAAAAAATGGTTAATGTTTATTTCAAGCCGATGTTAAATATCTGTCAGACCAACAGTCAGATTGGGTGTGGGGTAAGATTCTCTCCTGTTAACATGTATCATCTTCCCTCCTCCTGCCCCATGCTATACATTTACATCATAAGAACGATACAGTTCTCACATATTGATTGCAACTTTACTGGTATACACTGGCTATAGTGACTTGGATTGAAAACAACTTTGACCCTGGCCAACCCTTTAGATTCCACAGTCAATGCTGGAGGGGCCCCATTCAATCACCTTTTAATTCATTCCACAAGGATCGTGCATAAGGGTATGTACAGTACGCGCCGCAATTACGGCGGGTGTTTTGGGAGTCGTGCTGATCAGTGTGTACACCCACAGCCGGGGGGCCGGCGTGTATACTCGCAGCACTTGCTTACAGATTTTGCCGCTAAATTCCATTTGTTTATGGATTTTGGCGCAAAAATCCGTTTGTTTACGGATTTTTGCGCTAAAATGGATTTTGGCTTAAGAATCCAATTTTTTAACGGATTTTTGCGCTAAAATCCTTTTCTTTACAGATTATGGCGGCAATAAAGTTATCTTGCTTCTGACGCTGAAAATATGTTTTTTTACAGATTTTGCCACCAAAAAACGTTTCTTTATGGATTTTGCTGTTAAAATCAGTAAAAAAATAAATAAATTTTAGCATGAGAAGCAAGATACCTTTTATTAGCGCCAAAATCCGTAAAAAGCTTGCTTTCGCAACAAAATCCATCAAAAAGCGAATTTTTGGTGACAAAAGCGAGATAACTTTATAAGCATCAAAATCCGTAAAATTACTACAAGATTACATATACTCCATGTTCACATATGCTTTTAGCCGCGTGTTTGGATCCCTCTGTTGATCCCCAAACGGACCCAAACATGTATCCAATAAATAGCAATGTGATTTACATTGCTTTTAATATGAAACAAGTATCGATGTTCAGACAAGTGATCGCCGACAAGTCTCACTCTGTCTTTTGGATCCGTTACACGAATTGACCTCAATTCTTAATCTGAAAGACGCAGCAGGATCCCTATTTAAAACTATAGGGTGCGATCCTGCAGCAGCCAACACACAGTCAAACACACAGCTGCATGCTGGATACGTGTTGGATCTGTTTGAGATCCGATTGTTGCAGCGTTTTTGGATCCGATTTTCAGATCCAACACGGATTCATAAATGCAATAATGTGCTTTACATCTCCTTTTGTAGGGCGGAGTTACATCCAATGGCTTGATTTATGCAGACATTAAAAACCAGACTTGAAGACAAGCAAAAAATGAGCCAAACGGCTGTTTTTTTCAGCAGCTTTTGACCGGCAGGGGACAAAAAAACTAAATTTTAAGGAGATTTTTAGTATTTGGTTTTCAGGTGGCTTTTTGTTCACTGCAGGGTAGACTGAGCCTAATGTTCATATGTGAACTAAACTTATATTAGTTCTTAGGATATGTGGAAGTTGGACATATACCTGTGGATACCTGTGAGCAGGGATGCAGACATATACTGTGGCGTTCTTTCCGGATATCCATAGTGAAATAGAGTTAGGGTATGTGCACACAGCATCTTTGGATCTGCTTTTGGATCCCTGTTGGATCCGAAAAGCGCATCCAAAAGTGCAGCGTCTTTCGGGTGCAAAACGTATCCAACGTATGCAGCTGCGTGTTTGGATGTGTTTTGGCTGCAGCAGGATCGCACACTATAGTTTATTATAGGGCTCCTGCTGCAACTTTTGGACCAAGAATTGACATGTCAATTCTTGGAATGGATCCGAAATACAGATCCGAAAGACGCAACGCGACGCGCATCAGCGATCACTTGTGTGGACGCCGATGCATGTTTCTAATAAACAGCAATGAAAAATTACATTGCTATTTATTTGATACGTGTTTGGGTCCGTTTGGGTGTCGACAGACGGATCTAAATACGTATCCAAAAGCGTATGTAACACATAGTCAGAGACGCCATGTGAACATACCCTAAATGTAATCACAATTTCACTATGGCTATTCCTTTTTCAGCTATGGATACATAGCAGCTTTGTATGGTCCTCAGTCACCAAAAAAATGGTGGCTCAGTGTCTACAGAGTCTACAATCCACATCCCCCTCCTTTTGCACACAGGGAAGGGGAGACGTGTGAGGTCACCACCAGACCAGCCCACATTTACAGCAGGCCGTATTTCATTGTGTTTGTCCTTGAGGAGAAGACTTTTTTTTGGGATGTGCTCCCTCTGGTGGCTGAGTGGGAAATATTGAAAATTATTATGCATTTTTTAATATTTACCACAAATTGAATGAAAGAAAAAAATACAAAAAATTTAGACAAAAATGAACACAATATTTAATCAATTAAAAAAAATTGATGACAGATTCCCTTTAATATCACATTTTTGTCTAACTAGGGCCTTTACTATGTGATCTCTTGATCACTGGTAGTGTATATTACAATACACCTGGGAAACTTTCCCTTTGTCTAACCTCTAAGATGCTGCAGTCCCCATTGAGCCCTAAGAGGTTCTGCCAATTGCAACAGGAGCCCAGCTACTTGTATTATTCTGCTGATCCCACGGGTACAGCAATTGTACACACAGATTTTAAGTGGTAAGGGGTAAAAAATTTGGGCATTGACATACAGGGAAACTACTTATAGATGGCTTTACAAAGACACTTTTCTTCCTTCATCTGGAAAGCTATTGTGCATACTTTTTCTTACTTAGCATAGCCCTAATGCAGAAATTTCAAACTCATTTCCACCAAAAGCTAGATCAGCATTATGTTTGACCTCATTGGGCCAATGGAGGGCCTTGAGTGTAGCTAGGGTACCCAGGTAGGCTGTTATAGCTGTGAAACCACATATAAGTTGCTGAACAGAGTGGTGTGGAGTTGCATGTCAGAACTCTAAATCCAAAATGGTGCCTGCTTCCTGTGCTGGCCTTACTGCCTTTGCCAAGCACTGACTGCATCTTTCAGGAAAAGTAGAGAGCTGATCCTAATATCTACCTACTAACTGGAAATCAAGAAGAATCAATACCTTTCAATAATAAGTTTCAACATATCATCTTTAAATAAATCTTTTTTGTCTTTACTTATTTTTAGACATAACATGCATGTGATCTATAGTACACATACTCTACAAAAATAGCAACTTACGGCTCTGATGCTGATGTAAAGGATGAGCTGAAGATTGCCAGGCAAACAGATAACCAGAGAAGCCACATGTTGGATCACACGCCACGTCCACTAAGTCTCTAAAATGTTCTCTTTTATAATGAGAGGTGAAGGAGGAGCCTATGTCACCATTGCCAAAGCCTGTATCAGCCCCTTTCCAATACAAATTAGCTGTTGGATGGAAAATTTTGAGGACAATAAACTTGTGTGGGATTACTTTGGCTACTAAGAAAGATTTCACCATTCACTCATGACTGTTTATCTACTGTAAAGTTTGTGTTGATGGAAATAGGCCAATGTACATTTTATTCAGTAAACACAGCTAATGTACACACAGCTATATGGATACACCTAAATGAAATGGGAATGGTTAGTAATATCAGCTTCCTGTTTGTGGCACATTAGTATATGGGATGGGCAAAGCTTTTGAAGATGGGTGTTGACCATGGCGGCCATTTTGAAGTTGGTCATTTTGGATCCGACTTTATTTTTTCCAATGGGAAGAGTGTCATGTAACACATCAAACTTATTGAGAATTTCACAAGAAAAACAATGGTGTGTTTGGTTTTATCGTAACTTTATTCTTTAATGAGTTATTTACAAGTTTCTCTTTGTTTACAGCCATTGCGAGCACATGAGGAGCAGATAGAAATTGTGTTGATGTCTAGTGAATGCAGTACCCGGGTCATTGTAGCAGATTTCAATGCAAGACACCCTACGAGACCACCCATCTCCCATGCTACAGTTAGCAAACTGCTCGCTAAATTTCATGAAATAGGTTCAGTGTTGGATTTGCCAAAATGTGGACTCAAGAAAACTGTCACAAATGAAGAAACATCAGTGGCTGTCCTAGCTTCATTCAGCAAGAGCCCACAGCGTAGCACTCGCTGCATGTCACTGGAGAGTGGCATCAGTCGAACATCCCTTCGGCGGATATTAGCTACTCACAAATGGCACCCTTACAAAATCCAGCTGCTGCAGCATCTCAACGAGGATGACCCAGATCGGCGCACTGAATTTGCAGAATGGGCAAAACAAAAATTGGAACAGGACCCTCAGTTTACACAGAACATTATTTTCAGTGATGAGGCAAACTTTTTTGTTAATGGTGAAGTTAACAAACAAAACCACCGCTATTGGTCTGACACTAACCCATAGTGGATAGATCCCCCCAAACAAAAATTGATGGTATGGTGTGGTATATGGGGTACAAAGATAGTGGGGCCATTCTTCATCAATGGAAACCTCAATGCCACTGGATATCTGAAATTGCTACATGATGATGTGTTGCCCTCTTTATGCACTGAAGATGGCACGTTCCCTGAGTTTTTCCAGCAAGATGGTGCACCACCACATTATGGGTGTCAGGTCCGAGCATTCCTACATGAACAGTTTCCTGGAAAGTGGATTGGTCGTCGTGGGCCAGTTGAATGGCCACCAAGGTCTCCCGATCTGACCCCCTTAGACTTTTATCTTTGGGGTCATCTGAAGGCAATTGTCTATGCTGTGAAGATACGAGATGTGCAGCATCTGAAACAATGGATACTGGAAGCCTGTGCTAGCATTTCTTCTGCGGTGTTGCTATCAGTGTGTCAAGAGTGGGAGAAGAGGGTTGCATTGACAATCCAACACAATGGGCAGCACTTTGAACACATTTTACATTAAAACCAAGCACACCATTGTTTTTCTTGTGAAATTCTCAATAAGTTTGATGTGTTAAATGACCCTCTTCCCTTTTGAAAAAAAAAGGTAGATCCAAAATGGCCGACTTCAAAATGGCCGCCATGGTCAACACCCATCTTGAAAAGTTTTCCCCCTCCCATATACTAATGTGCCACAAACAGGAAGTTGATATCATCAACCATTACCATTTTATTTAGATGCATACATATAAATGGCCCACCCTGTAATATAAAATGCATAAACAGTGGACTGGTGTGTCATGGGCCCAACATACAGTATCTCACAAAAGTGAGTACACTTCTCACATTTTTGAAAACATTGTATTATATCTTTGCATGGGACAACACTGAAAATATGACACTTTGGTACAATATAAAGTAGCCAGTGTACAGCTTGTATAACAGTGTATTTGGTATGCCCTCAAAATAACTCAACACACAGCCATCAATGACTAAACCACTGGCAACAAAAGTGAGTACATCCCTAAGAGACAATGGATAAATTGCCTAATTTGCCATTTTCCCTCTCCAATATCATGTGACTTGTTAGTGTCACATGGTCTCAGGTGTGGAAGGGACGCAAATGTGTTAAATTTGGAGTTTCCACTCTCACACTCTCTCATACTGGTCATCGGAAGGTCAACGTGACACTTCTCGATAAACACTCTGAGGATCTGAAAAAAAGAATTATTATTCTAATAATTCTATAACAAGATTGCCAACACCCTGAAACTGAGCTGCAGCATGGCGACCAAGACCATACAGCGGTTGAGCAAGACAGGTTCCACTCAGAACAGGCCTCACCATTGTCAAAGAACTTGCGTGCCATGCTTAGCGTCATATCCAGAGATTGTCTTTTCAAACGAGACATATGAGTGCTGCCAGCATTGCTGTAGAGGTTAAAGGGGTGGGGGTTAGCCTGTCAGTACTAAGACAATACTCCTCACACTGCATCAAATTGGTCTGCATTGCTGTCATCCCAGAAGGAAGGCTCTTTTAAAGATTATACACAAGAAAGCCTCCAAACAGTTTGCTGAAGACAAGTAGACTGAGGACATAGATTATTTAAACCATGACAAACTTATTTGGTTCAGATGTTGTCAAGCGTATGTTGCGGCAAAAACGTGAGGAGTGCAAAGACACATATGAGCAATTCCCCTTGGAAACTGAGCAGTATTCCAACATGAAAACAAACCCAAAAATACCTCCAAGACTACCTCTTCTTTGCTAATGAAAATGAGGGTAAAGGTGTGGGACTGGTCAAGCATGTCTTCACACCTAAACCCTTTTGAGCATCCTCAAACAAATGGTGAAGGAACACCAGCTCTCTATTATCCACCAGTTTGGTGATGTCATCATGGAGGAGTGGAAGAGGATTTCAGTGGCAACTTGTAAAGCATTAGTGAACTCAATGCCCAAGAGACTTAAGACAGTGCTGGAAAATAATGGTAGCTACACAAAATATTGACACTTTGGGCACAATTTGTCCATTTTCACTTTGGCGTGTACTCACTTTTGTTGCCATAGGTTTAGACATTGATGGCTGTGTGTTCAGTAATTTTGAGGGCACACCAAATTTACATTGTTATACAAGCTGTATACTGACTACTTTACATTGTATCAAAGTGTCGTATGTTCAGTGTTGTCCCATGAAAAGAAGCTTTAAAGGGAACCTGTCACAAAGATTATGCCCCCCTTGCTGAGGAAAGCACAAGATAGTGACAGACATGCTGTTTCCAGCACTGTGTCCCTTATTATGTAAGATGCTGGAGTTTTAGAGCATTTAATGTTCAAATCTTATTCTTGAGCAGGTGTTATCACCGTCCACCAAAGGCTAACACAGCCTATCTGACAGTTATTCACTTGTTTCTACCTATTCAAACTAAGGCCTCGTTCACACGGCTTATTCTGCCGCGTATTGGCGCCGTACTGCGCACCGGATTTGCGCTTCAGTACGGCGCTAATCCGCGGAAGCAATTACGGTAATCCACTGCTCTCATTGAGAACAGTGGAATCCGTCGCTCCTCCCCGCTCGGCGAATCCGCCGCGGGGGGAAAAAGTGACATGCACATTAATTACGGCGCGTACGCGCCGTAAACAATGCATTGTCTAGGGGCCGGGAGCGGCGCCCCCGCCGCGCTCTGGCCCCGCCCCCGTCCCGCCCCTTATTCACGGCGGATTTGTGCGCGCAATACGGCGCACAAATCCGTCGGGAATAAGCCGTGTGAACACGGCCTAATAGATTTATCAGTTGTTAGGTGGGTGGGGCTAGCCTCAGGTGGGCACGGTATGTCTTTTCATGATTCTTTGGCGATGTTCACATGGATGAAATACGCCGTAATTGCGGGACGGATTTCGCCCGCAATTATGGCGTGTGTACGGGGTGGCGGCGGGGCAGGGGCGGCTACTCGCCGGCCTCATAGACAGCCATTATGTGCATGTCACTTGCTCCCCCCTCGGTGTATTCGCCGAGCGGGGAGGAGAGACGGAATCCATAGTTCTCTATGAGAACTGTAGATTACCGTAATGCCTGGCACAGATTTCAGCTGTACTGCAGCGCAGTACGGCGCACAATACGGCTGAAATCCGTGCCAGAAATAAGCCGTGTGAACGAGGCCTTTTCTGACTGAAAACTGCAGATTTGAGCACTAAATACTCTAAAACTACAGCATCTCACAGAATAAGGGACACAGTGCTGGAAACAGCAGGTCCGACACTACCTTGTGCTGTCCTCAGCAAGGGGGGCATAACCTATGTGACAGGTTCTCTCTAAAGTACATCATAAACTTTAAAGATATCATCACTAAGGTCTAATAGGCTATTTAATAATTAAGTCACAAAACATAAGCTTAAAGGGATTGTGTCGCAATTTTTTTTTTTGCAGTAATGTGTGTGTTTTCTATCATCTTTTTATCCCCTTTAATTGTAATTTTGATTGGGAGTCTGTAAAGAGTGTTATAGAGATTCCTGTGTGTAAGAGCCCTGCCCCCCTTCAGAGAGAGCCCTCTGCTCTGTGAATTGCAGGACACAAAGGAAGGTGCCATAAAGTGAACAATGCAGGTAAGAGACTACAAATGATTCCAGTCTGGTTAACTTCAGTGAGATTCCTCCCATCCCCCCCCCTGCTGTGAGCCAGCATGCTCTATTGTCTGCAGGGAGCAGGTAGCCATGGCTGTAGAGCCCAGAGGGGCAGCTACTGATCATCTGCTTAGCAGGGCTGCCAGAGAAGAGGCAGACAGGTGTGCGACGTGTCCTCATTCCTAATCGTGATCGTGCTTTTGTCGCTAACGATTTTTGCACAATTCAAGATTATTCTGCTAATTTTAGTTCTCTCGCTTCTGACGTTAAAAATGCTTTTTTATAACGGATTTTGCGCAAGAATAGTTTTTTTTTTTTATGAATTTTTTTGTGCTAAAATCCCTTTATTTAAAGATTTTGACAGTAATAAAATTTTCTCGCTTCTGACGCAAAAAAAAAATATTTTTCTTTATGGATTTTGGTGCTAATAAAGTTCTCTCACTTCTGATGCTGAAAACTCGATTCTTTACAGATTTTGCCGCTAAAATCTAGTTGTTACGGATTTTGACGCTAAATTCCGTTTCGCTGCAGATCTTGACGCTAAACTCTGTTCGCTGCGGATTTTGCCGCTGAACTCCGTTCGCTCCAGATTTTGCTGCTAAAATCCGTTTGCTGCAGATTTTGACGCTAAACTCCGTTCGCTGCGGATTTTGACGCTAAACTCCGTTCGCCATGGATTTTGACGCTAAACTCCGTTTGCCGCGGATTTTGACGCTAAACTCCGTTCGCCGCGAATTTTGACGCTAAACTCTGTTTCTTTGTGGATTTTGACGCTAACTCCGTTCACTGCGGTTTTTGACGCTAAACTCCGTTCACGCGCGGTTTTTTTACGCTAAACTCCGTTTCGCCGTGGATTTTGAAGCTAAACTCCGTTTCGCTGCTGATTTTGACGCTAAACTCCGTTTCGCTGCGGATTTTGATGTTAAACTCCGTTTCTTTCTGGATTTTGACGCTAAACTCCGTTCGCCGTGGATTTTGACGCTAAACTCCGTTTCTTTCTGTATTTTGATGCTAAACTCCGTTCGCTGCGGATTTTGACGCTAAACTACGTTTCACCGCGGTTTTTGATGCCAAGCTCTGTTTTCGCTGCGGATTTTGACCTAAACTCCGTTTCTTTCTGGATTTTTGCTGCTAAACTCCGTTCGCCGCGGATTTTGACGCTAAACTCCGTTTCGCCACGGTTTTTGACACTAAACTCCATTTCGCTGCGGATTTTGACGCTAAACTCCATTTCGCTGCGGAATTTGGCGCTAAACTCTGTTCGCTGCAGATTTTGCTGCTAAAATCCGTTTGCTGCAGATTTTGCCGCTAAAATCCCCTTCGCTGCAGATTTTGACCCTAAACTGTTTCTTTGCGGATTTTGCCGCTAAACTCTGTTCGCTGCAGATTTTGCCGCTAAAATCCATTTCGCTGCGGATTTTGACGCTAAACTCCGTTTCTAAACTCTATTTCTTTGCGGATTTTGCCGCTAAACTCTGTTCGCTGCAGATTTTGCCGCTAAAATCCGTTCGCTGCACATTTTGCCGCTAAAATCCGTTCGCTGCACATTTTGCCGCTAAAATCCGTTCGCTGCACATTTTGCCGCTAAAATCCGTTCGCTGCACATTTTGCCGCTAAAATCCGTTCGCTGCAGATTTTGCCACTAAACTCCGTTTCGCTGTGGATTTTGCCGCTAAACTCCGTTTGCCGCGGATTTTGACGCTAAACTCTGTTTCGCCGCGGATTTTGCCGCTAAACTCTGTTCGCTGCGGATTTTGATTTTGCCGCTAAACTCTGTTCGCTGCAGATTTTGCCGCTAAACTCCATTTTGCTGCGGATTTTGACGCTAAACTCCGTTTCTAAACTCTATTTCTTTGCGGACTTTGCCGCTAAACTCCGTTCGCTGCAGATTTTGACGCTAAAATCCGTTCGCTGCAGATTTTGCCGCTAAAATCCGTTCGCTGCAGATTTTGACGGTAAACTCCGTTTCTTTGCGAATTTTACCGCTAAACTCCATTCGCTGCGGATTTTGACGCTAAACTCCGGTTCGCTGCGGATTTTGACGCTAAACTCCGGTTCGCCGCAGATTTTGACGCTAAACTCCATTTTGCTGCGGATTTTGACGCTAAACTCCGATTCTGTCAGACTCAAACACGTATCTAACAAATAGCAGTGTGATTTACATTGCTTTTAATATGAAACAAGTATCGTGTTCAGACGAGTGATCTCTGATGCGTCTCATTGCGTCTTTCGGATCCATCTTTTGGATCCGTTTCCATGAATTGACATCGATTCTTGATCCGAAAGATGCAGCAGGAGCCCAATTATAAACTATAGGGAGTGATCCTGCTGCATCCAACACGCATCCAAACACAGTAACTGCATGTTGAACCAACACGGATCCATGAATGCAATCATGTGCCGTACATCCCCTTTTGTAGGCGGAGTCACACCCAATGGCTTGATTTATGCAGACATTAAAAACCAGACTTGAAGACAAGCAAAAAATGTGCCAAAAAATGGCCGTTTTTTTCAACAGCTTTTGACCCTCAGGGGACAAAAAAACTCCGTTTTTTTGTCCACTGCAGGAGAGACACAGCCTAATGTTCACATGTGAACTAGACTAAGATTAGTTCCTGGGGTCTATGCACCTTGGCCACCTGTGGATACCTGTGAGCAGGGATGCAGACATATACTGTGGCGTTCCTTTCGCATATCCATAGTGAAATAGACTAAGGGTTTGTGCACACGGCTTCTTTGGATCTGCTTTTGGATCCATGTTAAGTCTGAAAAGTGCATCCAAAAATGCAACGTCTTTCGGATGCAAAGCGCAGCTGAGTGTTTGGATCCGTGTGGGATGCGTCTTTTGGACCAAGAATTGACTTGTCACTTCATGGAATGGATCCGAAAGACGCAGTGAAACGCACATCAGAGATCACTCGTCTGAAAGCCGATGCGTATTTCTAAGAAACTGCAATGTATAATCACACTGCTATTTATTAGATAAAGTGCTTGGGTCCGTTTGGGGACTGACAGACCGACCCAAACACATATCCAAAAGCGTATGTAACACGGAGTCAGAGACGCCGAGTGAACAGACCCTAAATGTAATCACAATCTCACTCTGATTATTCCTTTTTCAGCTATGGATACACAGCAGCTTTGTATGGTTTCCTCAGTCACCAGCAAAATGGAGAGAGTCTACAATCCACCTCCCCCTCCTTATGCACACAGGGAAGGTGGAAGCATGTGAGGTCACCACCAGACCAGCCCACATTTACAGCAAGACGTAATTCATGATCTTTGTACATGAGAAAAAACAAATATTTACCACAAATTGAATAAAAATAAAAAATATACTAAAAATGTAAACAAAAATGAACACATAATATTTCATCAACAAAAAACAAAAAAAAATTTGATGACAGATTCCCTTTAAGTGACAAGTGGATGACTTCAGAGTCAGCTCTACTGTACATGTGGTTGTGTCCAGGTAGCCTTTTTAGGCACACTCTTGTAACAGGGCCTGGGCATACAAAAAGATTCTCTTGTCGGTTCTACTCTGTAATTAATTTTTCTCCACAAAACTTCAACTGCTGAATGTTATAATTGTATTAAACTATATTGACTACGTATTGACTAAAATAATTTGTGTATCAAAAATTAGCAAAATTGTCTTTAGAATAAGATGTACAAAGGCAGGGGATAATAACATGAGGTTAATGGATCCTAAATGGGTCTTAGCCTAGAATGCAATGGATTAAAAAACCTTGGGGGGTAACCTGTGACAAAAATGAGTCTTTCTATTCTGAATGTTATTCTAACTGTAATCATGGGTTGAAGTGTTAAGTAGGACATGTCACCAACTGAAATCTGTTTACAGCTGTTCAATGTACCTTAAAAAGTTACTTACGTTTCAAGACTGGTCTAAGGCCTGGTTCACATCTGCATAAATGTTTCCGTTTGGATCCTATGTCACGGACCTGTTTTGCAATGGACACTAATCGGCATGTTTCACAACAGAAGCTGCAACAAAGGTTCCGAACTAAACTTCCACTGCATATATGAACCAGGCCTAATAGTAGATGTAACTCCAGCAAGTATGTGTGCCTCTAGTTTTTATGCTGTACGTACATGTTTATAAGTCAACATATTTAAAGGGGTTGTCACATTACGAGGATTGCTTTGTCACTTTGCACTATGGGGGACATGTAGGAAAACTGTCTTGGTCTAGGACTTTTCTTGTTGCTATTAGCAAGCAGAGCGCCCCTTTCATTTTTTTCACAGCACTATATGAAATGAAATGGCCCACTGATTGATTGCTTGATTAGACCAAGACAGTTTTCATACATGTCCCCCTATGTGTCCATTAAAAGTTTACTACCTAGTCTTAGATATCCGCTCTTGTATGGGCTGCCTCAGCTCCTCAGATCACTATAGCTAGAGACCTGTACCATCTCTCCTGATAGGCTGCCAGCGTCGGTCGCTATAGCTACAGACCTAGTAACCTCAGCAGCTTGTCACCGCCGGCCAGTAAAAGCCAGTAAAGCCAGTAAACCGTCCTTGAATTCAAAAATGAAACCGAGAAAACAGGACTGAGGTAAGATGAATCGATGTATTGAGACAACCCATTTGAGACAACTACAGCAGGTACAGTAAAATAAGTTTATCGGCTTTGAAATTTGCGCTGAATAAAAAAGACATGGTTTGGAGATTAGTTTTCCCAATCGGGAAACAGCAATTCCTGAAGATGACACTTTATTTTCTTTCCTGCCCAGTTTCCAAAGACCCCTTCTGATTTTTCCAGTTAACTTAGCTGTTTGAGGGCTTATTTTTAGTGGCCACACTGACAGTAGGAGGCGATAAAAGCTCCACTGCTACATGGGAGAAGTTGCATAGGTGCAAAGAAACAGTAATGCCTTGTTCACACGGCTTATTTTGCCGCGGATTGGCGCCATACTGCGCGCCGGATTTGCGCTGCAGTATGGCGCGAATCCGTCGGAGTAATTACGGTAATCCACTGCTCTCATAGAGAACAGTGGATTCCGTCGCTCCTACCCGCGCGACTAATCCGCGGGGGGGGTATAACGTGACCTCCACATTATCCTGGCCAAATACGCGCGGTGTATAATGCATGTCTTTGGGGCCGGGGTGCGGCCCCCCCGCCGCGCTCCGCCCCCGCCCCCGTCCCGCCCCTTATACACGGCGGATTTGTGAGCCGGATTGCGCTCACAAATCCGTCGGGAATAAGCCGTGTGAACACGGTCTAACACAGAATAGTTACTTCTGCTAACTATTTTTGACACACACTATATATATATATATATCTCAAGGGCTTATTCACAGAAACGCTTAGGAGCGTTGTACTTTTTTATGCCCCTTTCTGCTCCATGTTCTGTTTTTTAAGGACTTTAGTAAGTTTGGACCTTATTGGAAGCTGAACTTTTTTTTTCTCTTTCTTTGCTACGATATGTGTGGCTAGGTTACTGATTGGAAAGGAATAGGTTAGCTGGCTTCCTGTTTGCTTCTAATCAAGTGAGGATACAGTAGAAAGTGGTGCAAGAGAGTGCTAGGGTTAAGGTTTTGGAGATTCCTGTGGGAGGGGTGGAGGAGTGTGTTAGATTTGAGTCAGAAGGAACAGGTGGAGTGGGGATGGTGGAGAAGCTAATCAGATTCTGGTCAGATATGGGGTGGGGAGAGTATAAGATGTAGATGGTAGAGGATGCTAGACTGCAAGTTATATTACAGTGATGACTCCATACACACAGCAGGGGATGGAGGTAGAGGGGGAGGAATTCTGATAACTATAAAATAAATATACTAAAGACACATATCAAATGAAAAGAAAGCGATGGCAGGATGAGAGTTGTAGTTCAGATGCAGATACATATACAAGGCAATGAACAGACACAGCAATAGGTGTGATGGCAGGATGAGAGTTGTAGTTCAGATGCAGATACGTACACAGCAATGGACAGACACAGCTCTCTAATAACTCCCTTCTGTTTTATTTAATTATATAATTCTGCTGTACTGGTTGTGATCACTGCTGGATGAGTTGAAGCAGAGCTGTGTGTGTGTGCTATATGTGCCTGCAGCAGAGTTGTGTGTAATGTGCATGTAGCAGAGCGTTATGTTTGTAATGTGCATATAGTTGAGCTGTGTGTGTGTAATGTGGCTAATTACTGGGGACAATCATTTCTTACATTGTGGCACCAAATCCTCTAGTTGCTGCTCTGTGCTATAGCTGTCAGTCCTGGTTAATGAAGGGGCATCACTTACTTGCTGCATTTCCTACCCTAGGCTTATACTCGAGTCAATAAGTTTTCCCAGTTTTTTGTGGTAAAATTAGGTGCCTCAGCTTATATTCGGGTTGGCTTATATTCGAGTATATACAGTATTCATTTTCCATTTTCTACCCATTATTTATTTTCCATGTCTCCTTCTTCCACCTTTGTTGTGTTTCTCCTTTCCTGCTATCTTTCCTCATGTTCCTTTCCCTGGCTACTTCTTATTCCCCATTTCAACACTCTCCCGACTCCATTATAAAGTCCTTTCCTTTACACCAGTCTACATAGTACCTCTCACGCATGCCTAGTTTCTCTTCCTCTACTGCGCAACCGCCGGTCCTGCTCTCTATATTCTTACCATGCACATGTGCAGTCCCTTTTTAAGACACCAAGTTCACTTGACTCTGCCATGGACAGCCGACTCATTTTTCTATTCCGCACTCTCGCACCTATTGAATTACCACTAGTAAGCCTTTTTCTCTTACTTCATATAGACTTTTTTCTCTTTACTTAATTTTTTTAAAAGTTTCATGCTCTCCATATTTCACCTTGATCACTATCCTCCTTTTTTCCCATAGCCCTCATTTTGTTTCTGTCCATGCCTCTTTTTTTCTCAATAGATCACCATGTGACACCAATTTTTTATTTTATTTTATACCTTATATCCATTACATTTTTCCTTTCTCTATCCCCATAAAGCATGGTTTCACTATTGCTATCTTCCTCCATTTGTCCCACTACTTCCTTATTTTGTGTTAAGTCACCTATAATCATTCCCAGTTTTTACACTTATATTCTAATTCATTCTAATTCATATTTTTTTTTACTTTTTTTCTTCACCAAACTCTTTCTCCATTTAGTTCTTTCTCTTTTCCCTGTCTCAAAACTTCCCTTATCCATAACTACTCTCTTTCTTCATTTCTTTTTCTTGGCCACCTTTCCTCATTGTTTTATTATTTTTCCCTTTGGTTACTTATTCCATACATTTGTTTCTTCATCTATTTTCACCTTTTCTTTTTCTAACTAGTTCCTCCCTTCACAACATCACTCTTCATCTCTCCCTTTCTTGTCACTTTAAATGTATTTATTTTTCTTTTACCATGTAATGCCCCGTGTGATTAAGGTTTTTTTTATTAAACTGGAACGTCACAATCTGAGTCACAACTACACTCATCTTATATTTTGATGCATTCTTGATTTGAAATAATATTGCTCACAATAATTGTTATACATGGACAATAAATCAAATATATGATATATTTAATCTAATGTTGGTGTGCCATGGACTTCTTTATATATACAATGTATGTTATGTCACTGCTGAGGGACAGCAGTCCTGGTTTTTCCGGGGTTTCCGGAAACCGTTAAAACCCTAGAATAGATTAAGAATTCTTATTAAGATTGGAATTGCTCAGAGAGCAAGTTTTAAAGTATTAGAAAATCCCTACAAAGTACACCCAGGGCCGCCGATAGGGCAGTACAACCGGTACTGCCGTACCGGGCCCGGGCGATCTGTGAAGCCAGGGGGGGCCCGCCGCCGCCGGCAGACTCCGCCCCCTCTGGCTTCACAGAGGCTCTCTGTTAATTGTATGTAAGTCCGTGCGACGTGCATACAATTAAGATGAACGGCGGAGCAGGGAGAGCTGTGCGCTCCCTGCTCCTGCCGTACCTAGCTCTGCAGGTGGTGCGGCGGAAGTGACGTCACCGCGCCGCCTGCCGAGCTTCCTGTCCTCGGCCCCAAGCCTAAAGCAGCAGGCTTGGGGCCTGGAGCGGACGGAGACGCCGGGGGAGCGCCGCGGCCAGGTAAGTACTTATACACGGTGAGGCTGGGGAGCGGGCCGCGGGCCCTAATACTATGGAGGGGGCCCTAATCCTATGGAGGAGGCCCTAATACTGTGGAGGGAGCCCTAATCCTATGGAGGGGGCCCTAATCCTATGGAGGGGCCCTAATCCTATGGAGGGGGGCCCTAATACTGTGGAGGGGGCCCTAATACTGTGGAGGGGGCCCTAATACTATGAAGGTGGCCCTAATACTGTGGAGGGGGCCCTAATACTATGAAGGTGGCCCTAATACTGTAGAGGGGGCCCTAATACTGTGGAGGGGGCCTAATACTATGAAGGTATCCCTTATACTGTGTAGGGGGCCCTAATACTGTGGAGGGGGCCTTAATACTATGAAGGTGGCCCTAATACTATGGAGGGGGCCCTAATCCTTTGGAGGGTGCCCTAATACTGTGGAGGGAGCCCTAATCCTGTGGAGGGAGCCCTAATCCTATGGAGGGAGCCCTAATCCTATGGAGGGGGCCCTAATACTGTGGAGGGAGCCCTAATCCTATGGAGGGAGCCCTAATCCTATGGGGGGAGTCCTAATCCTATGGATGGGGCACTAAACCAATTGAGGGGGCCCTAATCCTATTGAGGGGGCCATAATACTGTGGAGGTGGCCCTAATACTGTGGAGGGGGCCCTAATACTATGAAGGTGCCCCTAATACTGTGGAGGGGGCCCTAATACTATGACGGTGGCCATACTACTATGGAGGGGGCCCTATTACTCCAGGGGAGACCCTAAAACTACAGGGGCCTCTAAACTATGGGGGGGTCGGCTATTCTAACTACAGGGGTCCCAAAAACTACAGGAGTGGACTATTCTGCCTACAGAGGCCCTAAACTACTGGGGGAGGGCTCTTTTGACTACAGAGGCCCCTAAACTACAGGGGAGCTATTCTGCCTACATGGGGGCCACTATTCTACCTACAGGGGGCCCTAAGCTACCTACACTGGGCCCTAAGCTACCTACATCTCCCTAAGCTACCTAACTACCGCCCAGGGGCCCCATTTTACCTACATACTGACTGGGGGGGCCTGAATCTACCTGCTTACATACTGGGGGGCCCATAATTACCGGGAGTAATTATTGCCATTGTGGATGGGGAGTTTGTACAATGGGGGAGGAGGCACTCAGTTGGGGAAAATGATAAAGTGAGGTGTCTCAGGTGTTTGTGTTGTAAATTCTGCAGGGACGAGTGGTGAACGGAGGAAGTCATCATGGAGGTCTGGACCGAATAGAGAATAAGAGGGAAAGCGAACGACTCAGACAAGACGTCACCTGTGAGGCCCTAAATGTAAGTAAACTATATGCAGAGCACCTTTGTACCTGGTATCTACCACTATAGGCAGGGCTGTGGAGTCGGCAAGCCGAAGCCCCGACTCCGACTCCTCAATTTCCCAAACCTCCGACTCCTGACTCCCTCATACACGGCGCATGTTTAAGTGATAATTTTACTATAGTAAAATGGTAACATCCGGCTGCTTATCACCTTATGATACAATAATCAAGCTATTTAGGTAGAACAGACACTGACAAGCAAAAGGGTAACAATGTTTTGATCCTTGGAACACTTGTGGGTAGAGTTGAAGATAAAGCTGTATTTGTATCCAAGTCCAGTCTGCACCAACATTGGGAATGTGTAGAAGAGACCTGGGATCAGATTTTGGTCAAGACATGCTTGAATCTGATTCAGAGCCCAGAAGGATTCAGGCAGAGCTGAAAGCCAAAAGGTGGATTTACCAAATACTAACAAAATAATAAAAATTAACACTTTGATTTTTAGGAGCAAAACTATAACTAAGCAGAATTTGTTTGGAGAAATAGTATTGCCTCCATCAGATCCTGCATACATGACCTCACATCTGATCTCATTATTTCCAGGCTAAAGAATGGCCTCTCTACACTAACTTGGGGGAAAAGCGGTGACCACAGGGGCAACATCTCTAACAATGTCAGGGTATAAAGGAATTGCCGCAGCCACAGTCAGGTCTGATGAATGGTTGATCTTCTACTTCTTTGAAAGCAGGTGAAACATTTTGCTGAAATCTGTTTGCCCTGGGAGCGGAATCTTTTCCCCTGGGGCAGTGCTTTGCCTGCTCCATGTCATCAATTACACTCCTCATGTGATGAGGCTGAAGATATGGGAGCAGTAGCACCGCCGGACCCAATTCCTCTTGCTCTTTGCATCGAACTAACTGGACCAACTTATTATATATTTTAGAGTCGGAGTCGGTCCCTTTTATGACAACTCCTACTCCGTCTCCTGCAAAATAGCCACCGACTCCGACTCCACAGCCCTGATTCCACAGCCCTGACTATAGGGTCACTCTATGGAGGAAATATTGGTCTTGATGTAATGGTTTATAATCACTAACAGTATGGCGGTATTATTCAGTATTGTTATGGTGCAGATATGTGGTGATGATTTGGTGGTATTATTAGGTGCTTGTATAATGTTTTGTGATATTGGTCTTGGTATACTGGTTTAGTCAATAACACTATGGTGGTGCTAGTCAGCATATGGTTGTGATAGGTGACGGTATTATTTAGTATTTTTATATTGTTGCTTGGCAATATTGGTCTGGGTATACTGGTTTGGTCAGTCAATTTTTTCTTTTTCTGGGGTGGCGATGATTGTGGGTCGGGAGATGAAAGTGGTAGGGGTAGGGCCGTGAGATGGGGGCGGGGCCGGGAGATGGCGGGGGGGACAGATGCTCCAGTTGTATGGGGCCCCAAAATTTCTGATGGCGGCCCTGAGTACACCCATAGGTTTCCAGGCATGAGACGAGGTCCCCCTGTCAACCTTAATTAAACCTTGGACACTTTTATTGTTAAAAGCACGTCATATGTGGGGACATCATTAAAGATTTACTTTCAGGCCCACTAGTTTTCATTTACACCTCTGCTTACAGCTAACTAAATCTAAACTCAGCATTTTTATTTGTTTTCTTGCAGCACATCAAGGTTTTGGTGAGTAGCATTTACATGGTTTAACATTTCATCTATATTTGCTGTTCAAAGATCAATAGACTTTAGACTAGTTGCGTTATTATGTATTTAGCAGTTTGATAATATATCTCTGGACATTGGAAGTTACAAAATCAGCCTCTGATTACTTGGCACAATAAAACTGGAAATGTCAGCAACATGTTCCTGTGTACATGTATACTTAACCCTGTTCAGCAGGTCATAGCTCAACTAACAGAAAGCCTAGTATGGTAGTATGGACATTAGAAGGAAAGATGTTAAGCAGTTCTGCCACTATTTTCTGCAAAAAAATGTATTATACAGGATAGAAAAGCCTTTAATTTTACTTATGTTGAATACGCCAAATCTGAGTATACCATTACTTGCTTTTACACAAATGTATTAGTAAATGTCCACAAAAAGAGCCAACAATCTGTACATACTTTTGATTATATTTTGTCAATATTAGATCAGTAAATCATAAACAGTGCTACAGTAATACTCAGGGTCAGGGCAAAGCATTTTGGTGGCCTAGGCAAGTAGGGCTATTGGTGCCTCTCTCCCTTGCAGAAAAATTCAAATCCTCAGCATTAACCTGACTCACGCTCCCTAAGCTCTCCCCAGCTAGTTGGAATGGGAAAGAAAACACAATTGTATCAACATGACAATAGTGCTGCTAGGGTCTATTAGGATGTGTTGATATAAAATAATATATTGTAATATATATACAAAAATAAATACAAATAGCTATAAAGACAATTTTCTATGGATGATGCCTCTAAATAATGGGCATACAGTTACCAAATAATACCGTTATACAAACAGCAAATATTATCACCATACTGTTACTGCACAAACCAGTATACAGTACCAGTACCAATATTATCAACAATACCGCTATACAAAGACCAAATAGTACCGCCACACCATGACCACATATCACCACAACACAGTGACTGAATATTACTGTTAAACTGCTCCTGAATATAAACTATTATACTACTGACACTACTACCAATATTCCCACCATACTATGACCGTATATGGGCAAATACCAGTTGTACACAGGCTCTACAGACATATAAGTGATTATTGTGAAATTATGTCCAGTGACTCACAGGTGACAAGTCTTCTCTGATGGGAGTTGTTCACTTTTCCTTTTCTTCCTCATCTGGTCCAGACGACCATGATAACTACTCCTAAAAACGATTCATCCCTATACAATTTACCACACAAATATCTTAGAATCCTCACTTTTTCAGATCCTCCATACCCTTTCCTCACCTCTGTATAAACTTTTAATGGGGTGATAAGTGGAGGTGTATTATGTGTTGGCACAAGGTCACATAACACAATGGTGGGGGTATATTCAAGAGATAGGTAGAGGTCACAACTTTCTGGAGATTGCTGCTGCGCAGGATCATATTGTGTAGCCTGCACTTCGTGCCATGCAGCCCAAGAAGGTCAGCCGTGGCCATGACTTTGAAGTGAAGCGATTGGAGGTTAATACAGTCATGATTTTTGTAGTGTTTCTATTTTCTAAAGGTTCTCTCCTTTGGACTACGTTGGGTTCGTTGTACAATGCAGGACCAGCATTGGATCCATTTCTTTAATAAATTGGTCAGATAGGACTGGTGTTGGGAAGTGTTTAGTTCAATAAAGTGTCTTTTTTTTTCCAGTGTCAGTAATACAGGTGGCTGACAGATGCCTCTTTATTATTATCACTATTACACTAGTACCCAATGCACCAGGGGTACTGGGGACAGTCGGGTTACCATCAGAAGTGTGATTAGTCTGCTTCTGGGGAAGCTGTGGACTGTGTTTTTAAGTTGGGAAGGGCCCAATATACAGTACATGGACTCATAGTATCAGCCTGCAGTTTCTGGTTTTACCATAAAAAACCAGGGGGAAACACTATCTTTTTGTTCTTATCATTTTCTTAAAGAAAAGAATTATAATAATTTAAAAAAAAAAAAAAAACATAGGGTCCCCCCTTTTTCATAACCAGCCAAGGTAAAACCAGCAGCTGCAGGCTGCAGCGATCACTTACCTCTGCTTACCTGTTTTCCCAGCCCTGGTAATGTTGTTCTTAAATCACATCAAAAAACATTCAAAGCATTGCAAAAGTGGAGTCTTTATGTGCCATGATATCAAGATGGGTTGTCTGTCAAGTTGATCTTCGCTACATCTGTACATTTGGCACAAATTAAGCAGTGTCTAAAACAGAAACGTATGCCAGCTATGATCTAGCGTGGACTTCACTATAATTTATAATTTCTGGCATAAACTAGAGTAAATGTGTTGGGCCGCTGTAGACCACTCCTCCTCTGCTAAACTCCACTTACTTTTTTAATAAAAAGTGGAATGAGCTGCATAAGCCTGCTGAAAAGTCACACATTTTTGCACAAACTTGGCTTGTAAAAAATTGCCATATATCCAATGTCATATACTGCATTCCTTATATGAAAGAAATACAGGACTAAGAAATGTGCACCACACCATATGCCGTCTGTTGAACATGTCATATTCTATTGCATGTGTAAAATATAAACATTAGCATTTATGTTCTGTTATTGGACATAATACTGCGGGTTCTATGCAATTTGGCAACACAGTGGTGGGAAGTTCTAGCCTCTTATGCTATTAAGCCATTGGGTTGTCAGGTGGAGTGCTCGTGGGGAGGCCCATAGATGGAGGTGATTGGTGAGTGATTAGTCAGGTGCACAGATTGTGGGTGAGTTCCCATTCTGGAATAAAATGGATGAATTCCTACCACTTGTGTGTTATGTTGGACGGTGACAACAGCTTGAGCATTTCTGAACTGTGCATGATAAATAGCGACCGGCACAGTATTGTGAGAGACAGCATTAAAGTGTGGTGCTGGGCTGCACGAGATAGAGTGTATGATGAAGCCCTGACTCATGAGGACTGCTGACTGAACCAAATGGACCAATTCCACAGAAATATTGTCCTTCTCTATGAAAACTGTCTAGCAGTAAGACTGTATATGTTGTTCATGGCAATCAATCCGAGCTCAGTTTTCATTCCATTTACTGATCTGGAAAAATAAAAGCTGAGCTTTGATAGGTTGCTATTGGCAACAAAGACAGCCTTACTGCTGGACAATTTTCATACATAAGGCCCACTGGATTTATACAAATTGACTAATACAGACATTGCATGCTGGTAAACCATGTACTTCCGATTACTGCCATGAACAACATTGTCCCTACCAGCGTCAGACACCTTAGGCCGGGGAATGCAAGACTTAGCAATCTCTCCTAACCAGCTGACAGTTGAGTGCTGAATCATCCGGAGTCCGGTGGCACTGTGGTCTATCACAAGATCCTAAAACATAAAGGGGTTATTTACATAGGGCAAAACAGCATACATAGGGCAACATGTCCCATTAGGGCTGCACCATTTCTTTGGTGTATTTTGCGGCAAAAAACTATTGAGGTCCTATTCTCTATGTAAATGAACTGTCGTACACCAAAACTAAGCGCTAGACACAACACATTTGAATGTGATTAAAGTATGCACATCAAATATGCTAGAAATGATATGCTTTGCACCTACATTATGCGATGCACCTAATTTAGGTGCATCAAATTATACTATACAAGGTATACCACACGTCAGATTTTTGAAAGGTTCATTCTTTCAGGCGCAATTTACACTCATTGAATGCACCTTAAAACTGGCGTGACGGCGCCTTTTCTGACATGTCACCCATAGAGTATAACATGTATTAACATGACAGCGGCAAACAACTGAGCAGTCTCTCAGATAACAAAACATCCATATAACCCCTTAAAGAGGAATTAATATCTCAGACATTTATGGCATATTGATATCATATGTCATAAATATCTGAGAGCTGCAGGTCTCAAGAATGAAAGTCCCCTGAGCACCTGTCCTTGTTTGTTTGCCCTACAGCTGTCACAAATGGTAGATAGGTGTGCCTAACCTTAAGCTACACACAACATTAATTGAGATTGGAGTTCTGAGTACAGCCGAGCCCACTTACTCAGCTGTCCACAGAACTCCCATTGAACCAAATAGAGGTAAGGGTTGCCCGTTCTTATAATAGGTACCAGTCCCAGAGGTCCTCGCGCCTATCAGAAATTTATGGCTTTTCTTGCTGTTATGCACTAAGGAGCCTTGTTATGTAAGGCTTGTGCCCCTAGGTCTTGCAGTGCTGTCACGAATGCCCCTCTACCATAGAGTATTGTGTTGGTGTCTCATCCCGGGACGAATAACTGCGCGTCATTCGCTCTGCCTGCCCCCGTGCCCACATACCCCGGCCCACGCTCCTGCTGCAGTACTCTTATCCCGCGCTCGCCGGCAGTTGTTAGATTTAAAGGGCCCAGCTACACTCGGTAATTCCACTATTTCCGAGGCCGCTGCCCCATTTAATACCTGCCCCTTTCTGGTTACACTTGCAGATCATAGTGCTTAACCGCCTACTGAGAAAGCTTTCTCAGAGTCTAATTCAGAATTACCTTCTTTGCCTCCGTCCCTCGACCACGTATCCTCTGCGCCTGTCCTGACCTTATATTCCTGTCCCCGACAACGACCTTGCCTGATTGATTTCTGTACCACTCTATACCTTGGCTTGCCACCGCAAGCAAGTCCACGTCCAGGTAGCGACCCTGGTAGACTCCCCGCCGCTTGCATTCCATCCCCTTTGCGGCGGCTCTGGTGAAAACCGGACCAACTTAGAATTTTTTCGCTCCCAGACGTGCTTTTCACCATCCGCTTTCGGTGATCCAGTGGATCCACTACTTGAGCGAACCGTGACACATCCTTTCAGCAAAAAAACTGTGTCAGAGTCCCTGTGCGCTCAATTAATGAGCAGGTTCAAAACATTCGCATAACTGCTGGACAAGATATGACCAAAGTAAAAGTGGTTTAACCTGAGCCAGAATTGTTCGCTTTGTAGCTAGAAAGCACTAAATCTATGACCTTGCAGTAGAACATTCAGCAGATTGACAGGCGTATTCAACACTACTAATGCGCACAATAAAACTGGCACCGGGGTGCCAAAAATCATACATGTCACCCTCAATGTCTGAGATGCGAACACCCTTAAAGGACCAGCCTATTTCTGTTTATTTTTTATTTTTCCATCTTTGCCTTACAAGAGTAATTTAAGGGCTTGTTTTTGTGACGTGAGTTGTATTTTTTGAAAATCTTTAAAATAAAAACAGAATGGTGCAATTTTTGAATTTCAATTTTTTGGGAGTTTTCTGTTCAGTGATTATGATTATGGCAATTTATTTGGTTTTTGCTATGTTTTACTACTTTAAAAAAAATAAAACCTTTTTTTAAATTTCCTGCATATTCCCATCGTTATGTACCTGTGTGAGGGGGGGGGGCCTTATTTTTCTGGGTCAGGGCTTGCTGTAGTTTCTATTGGTAACATTTAGGTATATACAAGCGACTTTTTTAATCACATATATTACATTTTTCCTTGGTAATTACAAGTTATGAGCGGATTACGTTTGACAAACTCATCTCTGGGTCATATATGCAATTATCATAAGATATCCGATAGTCCGATAATATAATTAACGCCGTTGACCATTAAGTCTATGAGAGGAACAACACCTTCAAGTCTTGACACCCAAACAGGATGGAGTAAGCTGGAATTAACATCCACAACAGCAAACTGTATACATGAGCTACATCTTAGTCAAGACAATTAGGTTATAAAAAGCCACAGAAAAAAAATCACAGACCCATAACACTAACCCCTGTCTTGTCACCCCATGCATGAACCCTATAAACCTGCAATGACCCACAAATTAAAAAGGGCCAGAAGGCATATGATTTGAACCAACATTTTTACTTGAACTGGACATTGAATATCCCTGTCCCCTTGAACGCAGCAAGACCCCATGATAAAAAAGTTGCCGGTAAAATGAGTCTTTTTAACCAACATTTTAGTTGAACTGACATTAACTATATCTATGTCCTGTAACCTCAGTATGACCATTAAACCTGTCTGACCCACAGATTAATAAGTGCAGGGAAAGGGAATCCTTTCAACCACCATTTTAGTTGAAACTGGACAATTGACTATACCTGTCCAGGAACCCGCAGAATGACCATTAAAACCTGTCTGACCCACAGATTAAAAAAGTGCCGGAATAGGAGTCTTTCAAGAACAATTTTAGTTTCACTTTAACATTGACTATCATGGTCCTGGGCCACAGCAAATGAGCCCCAAACCTGCATGACCCCCGCCCCAGAAAAAAACACTTAAAAGTGCCGGAAAAAGGATTCATCCACCACCATTTTAAGTTTCAGCTGGACATTGACTATGACCGGGCTTGGGCCACAGCATAACCCCTAAACCCTGTTTGAGCCCACATATCACAAAGTGCCACTATGCTATTTTTTGTACAGTGACTGGTCCTTTAGTATATTTTTGTGGTAACTGACATTTGTTTACAGACATCATAAATTAGGAATTTTTTATTTATAGTTTTACATTATTACCATTTTTGCTTTTTTTTTTCAATGTGAAAACATGACAACATTCACCCCCTCCTTCAGTTTTATTAAATGTATTAGTTAACACGGATGTAAGATGTGTTAATTCGTCCTGCACACCCTTATTAAATACAAATGACCTAATCATGCCCAAAAAAACAATTCCTTAGATGAGAATGACATTGCGCCTCCCTGTGCTACTTAGACTGAATCAGCCAATCAATCAATGTGTTTCATTTTTTTTATCCTCCAAATCCTTCTTCATTAGATTAGGGACAGACTCACCTGAGATCAAATGATGCGACCGTCCATAGTGACGTCCAGCCCATAAAAATTTCAATTAAGCCTCAAATTGATGCAAATTTGTGTGTCCATCCCTGTTGACCCCCATTTTGGACACATACTTAACCACACATAAATCACCTTTTTTCAAAAATCTTATCTTTTAGAGAAATTTGAGCTCCCTTATTGCCCCAAACGGTGAGAAGCCATTGCACGGCCGGTCAGCCATCTGTTTAACCACAGAGGTCCAGTCTGCCAGACTTACAAGTGTGTTGCGAGAGATACCAGCGCTAGCGTCCTGTCCATCTATGTAAACACGCTAGGTTCAGCAGCCGAGGGCCTGTATATACAGTGAGGGTGCGGTGAGAGAGCCCAGGCTGGCGTCCGTCATCTATTTAACACGGTTAAAAAATCCCCTTCAGTGGTACGCAGCAACGAAAACAGTCTGCAGGCAGAGCGCGGTAAGCGAAGTGTGTTGATTAAGACCTCAGCCTACCCACAGTACATAACAGTCAAGACCCTGGGTAGCAGCTTGGCCCCTCCGTATGAGTGTCGGACCAATTGAGCTTCACATGGAAATACTGGTGTTTAACGCTCCTGTTCCTTCCAGGTGCCCTTTTTCTTCGGCCTTCTTATTCTCATTTTACTCAACTTGCTTGGGAGGAAAATTGTCTCTGGTACTTTTGTTCGATCTGTCCGTGCTCCAAAACGCCATGTCCTCTCGAATAACCTACATCTGGTCAAGTTTTCCTGTGTAAACTCTCCCTTTTACAATTCAGAGGAATTTTATTTACCAGCTTATTTTGTACATGCAAGTTTTTTTTAGTATTTAATTCTAGAAAAAACACCACCTTTTAAAAATAGGATGGAATCCCACCATGTCTTTGTTTCTCTATTTTTTAAAATTGATTAAAATGGGTTGGTCTACAATACAGGGATTGATAGCTATGTTATAAAGATCTTTTCAAAAACAAGTCATTTTGCAATAGTGTTTCCCCCATTAACAGTTGTCCTACCTATATCCAGGGCAGTTTCTAGACAGCACCATCACCCTTGTAGACACTCCTTGACAATGTGTAGAAGAATCAAATGTCAGTTAAAAACAACAATTTTTTTTATAATAGTACCTGTAGCATATCTGCATGTCACAGACAAAAATGCCCCCAAAAATTCAAAACATGACCCGTGAGCCACTTTTGACAATGTAAAGAAAAATGTCTGAGTTAGAAACAACATTGTTTAGTAATAGGTACCTGTAGTAATTATGCTGCAAGTCACTGCACAATGCCCCAAAAATTCAAAACATTCGACACTTGAGCCACTTTTACTATTTGAAGAACAAAGTCTGTTAGGAACAACATTTTTTTATATAATAGGACCCGTAGTAGCTGTCTGGCTATTTTAATTCAAGCGCATGAACCCAACAATTAAAAAATGACTCTAGTTCTCAGCCACTGTTTAAAAATATGTGAGGTGAATAAAGTCCACTTAAAATCCACAATTCTGTTCCAAAGTACCATGATTAAGAGCTGTATGCTCACAGCAACAATTGAACCCCAAGAAAATATATAAATATGACTCACAGCCACTATTAAAAATTGTGATGGAGAAATGCCACATAGAAGACCACAATTTCTGTTTTCCAACGGACCATAATTATAGCTGTATCTCACAGCAACAGACCCTCAAGAACCAATGACAATGGCAAAACTTCTAAAGATAAAGTGATAATGGAATACGGTGTTGTCATGAAACCTTGCCTGTCTATTTACAGCTCCTCACAGCCAAACCAGCGAAAAAGAACTGTTGGGAACTAAAATAATAAAAATTGAGTAAAGAAATGATCATTTTAAAAAAAAAGTTTTTCAAAGATACCATGTTCAGTTTGAAAAAGAATGTGATAGTAGACCGGCAACTAATCTGTGACCTCTGGCATTGGGAAGCCAGACAACATTTCCAATAATTCATCATGCATGGATTCATCTTGATGAAGCAAACGATCCACATTATTCTGTGGAAATCCTAGATGCTTTTGTCTGTAATTTACTCCTCCATGCTGTTCTGAAGGTCCGCTCCAATTATGGACGCTGCTGCAGTAGCAGGACAACACCTCGGATGGCGTGGCGAGCGAGCTCGGGCCATTCCGTCCATTATGTATACCCAGGAAGTCTGATTGGTTCGGAACACAATACAAAAACATCGTGTGGTTTTGAGACCAAGATAGTCCGTGCATCCATGATCTTAAGCTGTCTCTTCTGTGTGTTGGATTGTGTGCCCTTGCATTGCATTCATTGGTGTGGTTTAAATAAAGATTATGCCAGAGGTCACCCATTAGGCTTCGCCACCCTGCTGCCTTCAGCTGCAGCCGTCTACGGAATAACTACTACTAGGCACTCTACTAACTGCTGTCTCGTCGCTGATGTTGTTCACCACGTTGACATTGTGAGGAACGTGAACAGCAGACGCAACAGATGTATCACCAGTAGTGTTTGAGAACCGGTGATTTTTTTATTTTTAACGACAAAGTTGAAATCGGCAAGGATTTTATGGGTGAACTAAATTCCAGATCAAGCATAATAAAGGGTTAAAATCTTTGCATCATCTATTAAGATCCTGCCGCCTTTTTGCTTCTGTCTTCCTGATAATTTTGTCGGCCAGCAAATCAGAATACAGGAATATATCAGGTGATATATGTTGTGCGACATCATGACTGGGATGGGTATGTTTCGATTGGCAGGAAAAATCACATGGACCATCGTTTTAAGCATAGAACAGCGTTCCTGTTTTCAAGCCTCAGTGGTCTCTCTGCGACTCATAGGGAAAGGACCTGCTGCTCTGTCCCTGTGGCCAAAACAGCTCTCGAAATAAGTCTCATTTCTGGCACAGATGAAACCATCTACTATTAGCTGTGATCCTTCCATTTAGTTAGATTAGAGAATTGAAGATTTTAATGATATTTACTAGAAAATTTTAAAGCAAGCATTCTGCCGCGTAAATTCACGGCTGTGGGAGCGGGGGGGGGGGGCACCCGTGGGAACACAGGACAAGCTCTATCTATAAGAACACTGGATTAAAGTTCGACCTATAATTAGTGTATACATTGTAGTGGAAATATCTTTTATTATATAACAATTTGCTATGAAATATTTCCTGTATATTTGGCAGCCTGACATTAATACATATGGATACACAATTCATTTTTAGTAACTGCAGGTCGTCTTTGATACTTCAAAAACTCCTACTATTATTTATCAGTATACATTTCAGATAGGTGTTCATTTCAATTTTAAACCCATTACACTTGTGTACTGTTTGATATATCCACCTTGTCAGTTTAAATTACAATCCACAATCTTGTATACAGCACAGGTTGTTTGTTGCCAAAAAAACGTGTATCTTACGAAACCATCCACAGATTAACCGTTGTATTATACTTTACGCACCCATCAATTGTTCATAGACGCAGCATCTACGTGATCAATAGAACAGCAATTCTATATTCACCACATGAATATGAAAGGTGCAAAAAATACCGATTATTATCATCACAACATAAACAGTATACTTGGTTTTTGACTTTTGCACACCCAGCAATGTATCATTGATGCAGCATCCTAACGTAAATCTTAAAACAGCAATCCTAAATTCCCCACAGGTGAATTGAAAGGTTGTCAAAAAACACCGTTTTATTAACCAAAAACATAACAAGATAACGTGTTTTATGGAATTTTGCCAGCTCCAGATTTGTTGATAGACACCTTGCAGTATATTTTGAATCCAGCAATTTTGTTTTGATTAGAGGGATTGGATAATAGCTTTGATTTGCCGTCTTTTTAATAGAGAGACTTCCAAAACTATTCCATACACTTCTCAAATATTTTATATTTCTCTGAACAATGAGCGAAATGCAGGTGGTAAGCAGCAAAGAGGGGGGTAAGCACATGGAGAAGGAGTTACGAGAGAAGGTCTCCTTCCAGTGCTGGCTAACAACACGCATGCCATCAGATCGTCAGTTTGCAGGACCGTCGGCCTGTCACATCGCTGGGTCAGGGGCCCAGTTGAAACTAAGTAACAAACATCTTCGCCAATCTGTCCCTTCAGTAGGTTAATGCAACACTGCATCTATGCAGTCTTACCTACCTCGTCCCTCATGCAGTCACTTCCACAAATGTCGTCAACAGCATCACCAGCACCTTCCAACATGAAGCAGCCCAAATGTCAAACTCATTTTACCCACCACTGGGATAATCCATTGTATGAAGACCTCTTTGAGACAAAAATGCGGTTGGGGTCAAGAAGGCATGTAAAAAGATCAAGAGATGATTTAGACTGCTCTGATGCCCAGTTACTGATCCCCATCAGAGGAGGTGAAGGAAGCCGTCAAATCGGCAAAAATCCCTGTGCGGAATCCGTCAAACGCCTTGCAGTGTCCCCTTGCTTTAGCCTGCAGCTTCTGTATAGCAGAAAGCCAGGACTACCAAGTCACCTTGTTGATGAAGATGATGATGACGACATGCGGATCCATCCGGTCTTTTCTCCGCAGAATTTGCTTGCAACACGCTTCATCAGTGGGACGAGGAGGAAAGACTGATGGGTGTATGTGTCAAAACAGGGTCCCGACACAAAAAGGGAGTGGGGCGGTCGCAGAAGTCCGCTGATATGATGTCCGCCCCCCACCCCGTCAGTCGCAAACCCCTCTCCTTCGCTTATCGCCGTCAAAAGGACCAGGACCTCTCAAGCCTGGGCCTTCTTTTGAGCAAGCCTCTGCTTCACCCAGAGCGATGACAAATGCCGCCTTTGCCATAAACGCATAAGTAGATGCAAAACCTTAAGTGGTAAAACCACCACCAACATGTCTAGTCACAGCAGCGAATGCATGTGAGTTGAAATGGAGGGAACGACTGGCCAAAAAAAGCCAGACCGACACTCGGGCCTCAACCACTGTCCACCACCTCTGCTCCGCCTCCTCCTCCTCCGCCACCTACCAAGCGATTTCCTCAGCTGGCCCATGTCTCTCAAAGTCTATTAACAGGGATCAGCCTCCCGCTTCAGCCTCCACCGTCGCCCGAGTACCACCATCACCCACCAGAGACCCGATCCAACCCCTTCTCCTTTCCGCCAGTTTGGACGACCTGTGCACAGTCAGCAGCCACCTTACTGTCTCCAGGTTTTGGGAGCAGAATGAGAACATTAAACCCCAAAAACCATCCCAAAGCCAAAAGCCTGAATGTCGGCATTTGCACTTTTTGGCCTTGTAAAAGTTGCCTTTTACCGTCTTGTGGACACAGATGGGTTCCAGCCAGGCATGGCCCTCGCCTGCCCCCAATTCCAGATGCCATCAGGCATTTCTGTTGCTAGAAAAGCCGTCCTTGCCCGGCCAGCCACGTGTCATCTAAAATTTCCAAGCGCGTTGTCTGCTCTGTGTCCGGAAAAGTCCATCTCACCACAGACACATTTACTATAACACGGCCAAGTCCGCTAATAACTCTGTGACAGCTCACTTGGGTAGCTGGGGATGTCTCTGGGGTTACCGGTGGCTCTCAGCTAGGGCGCACGCTCTTCAAAACCGCAGGTATGGTGTCATGGCTCTTTCCCCCAAGGTCCTCTGGTGGGCATCACGTGCCCAGAGACACCAGTGCCGTGTTGAAATTAATGCTGCTGCTTGGAGACCGTCCCACACACTGGTCAGGAGCTGTGGACGCTCTAAGGCAACGAGACCGAGCGCTGGCTGTTGTGACCCAAGAACCTTGTTCCAGGCATATGTGGTGTGCGATAACGGGCCGAAATCTCTGTCCCGCCCTTAAGCTCTGTAGGCTTGAAGCAAATCCCTTTGGCCTGAGCACATGTCATGAACCTTGTCGTCCAGAAATTTCTAAAGAGCTTACCCCTGGGACTGGGACTGCCTGGCTTAGGAAGGCTTTGAAGTCTAAGTACGCACTTTACGCCTGTTCGCAACACGCTTCGTCCTGCCTGTCCTTGCGTTGCAGCTTCAGCTCGGCCTCCCCGTCAACCTCTCAATGTTGAAGTGGCAACACACTGAATACCACCCTCCACATGCTCCAGCGATTGAGGCAGCAGCTCAAAGCCATTACTCATTACGAAGAGACACATCCCCAGACAAGCAGCGGTACGGACCACGGGTGTTGAGCCACCGAGAGTGGAGGCAGGTGAAAGAGCTCTGCACCATCCTTGCCAGTTTTGAAGAAGCCACCAAAATGGTCAGTGCGGACAATGCCCTTGTCAGCATGAGCATTGTGGTGATCTTAGTTCTGGAACGATCGTTGGACACTCTGAAACAACAGGTCCCGCCAGCGACGGAGGAGGAGACGGACACAGATGCGGACACGGAGCCTTTCTCTCCGTCAAATCCACAAGGCCCGACAGTTTCACAATTTCATCGGTCTTCATTAGGCAGTGGTTCGGGGTCCAGAGCTAGTGCAAGGTGGCGCATCAGCTCTCAGGGTGCATCATCTCAGGCAAGTCAGGGCTGTGTTGAAGCTGTGCCGGAGGCAGCGGAGGAGGAGGAGGTATTCCTAGACACCTTACCGACGTCCCTGCCTTGGAAAGAGGTTGGCGCGAATTTGAGGCGGAGGAGGAAGATGAGGAAGATCAGTTTGCTAGTGCCCCTCGACCCAGAGGCTTGGGAAATCAAGGCTCCATCTCTCACATGAGTGCTTGGATGCTCCATTTCCTCCAACATGATCCTCGCATTAAGGCCATCAAAATGAACAACAGTTACTGGGTGCCACCCTCCTGGATCCCCGGTACAAAACAAAACTCAGCACTTTCCTTCCCACCACCCAAATAGAGAGTAAAATGCAGGAAATGGAGACCTTGCTGATTGATCAACTGGAGACATCTGTTGCGTCTGCTTCACGTTCCCCAAATGTCACGGTGGAACAACATCAGCGACGTGACAGCAGTAGAGTGCCAAGTAGGCGTAGCGGCAGCAGCAGGCAAGGTGGCAGAAGCCTAATGGGTGACCTCTGGCAATCTTTACCACCTCACCAACGCATGCAATGCAGGGCACACATCCAACACACAGAGACCAGCTTAAGATATGGTGCACCGACTATCTGCGTCTCAACACCGATGTTTTTGTATGGGTCCAGACCCAATAGACTTCTGGGTATCCAAAGATGGACGAATGGTCCGAGCTGGACTCGTCACGCCATAGAGGTGTTGTCCTGCCCAGCAGCCGAGCGTCAATCTGAGCGGACGCTTCATCACAGCTGGAGGAGTGTCATTACAGACAAACGCATCCGGCTTTCCACAAGATAATGTGGATCGTTTGAATTTCATCAAGATGAATCAGGCATGGAATCTCGTGATGATGATGTGGCCCCATTGCCGAGTCACCGATTAGTTTACCTGGTCTAACTCTCACATATCCTCTTCAAACATAAATGGTCCTCTTGAAAACTTTTTTTTTAAAATGATCATTTCTTACCTGAAATTTTATTCTCTTTCCCAACAGTTCATTTTGCTGGTTTTGGCAGTGAGGAGACTGTAAAAGACACCAAGGTTTTCATGACAAACCGAACAAACCGTATTCCATTTACTCACATTATCTTAGAAGTATTCCGCATTGTCAATGGTTTTGAGGTCAGCTGCTGTGAGAACAGCAAAAATTATGGTCCTTTGGAACAGAAGATGTGGCTTATTAAGTGGCAGTTTTCTCCCTCACAATTTTTAATATGGCTGAGAAGTCATATTTTAATAATTTTTTGTCATGTGCTCTGTGAGATATCAGCAATAATCATGGTCCTTTGGAACATAATGTGGCTTCTAAGTGGCAATATCTCCCTCACAATTCTTACTAGTGGCAGAGAAGTCATATTTATAATTCTTTTGGGGTCATGTTGCTGTGAAAAACAGCAATAATTCCTGGACCTCTTGGAACAAAATGTGGCTCTAAGTGGCATTTCTCCCCTCACAATTCTTAAGAGTGGCTGAGAAGTCATTTTATATAAATTTTTTGGGTCATGCTGCTTTGGAAATGCAGCAATACTACACAGGTCCTAATTATAAAAAAATGTTGTTTCTAACCAGACATTTTTCTTCACAATTGTCCAAAGTGGCCTCAAGGGTCCCATGCTTTTAAATTTTGGGGGGCATTTTGCTTTGAAATGCAGCTATACAACAGGTCCTATTATAAAAAAAATGTTGTTTTCTAACAGACATTTGTTCTCACAAATTGTCCCAAAGTGGCTCAAGGGTCATGCTTTAGAATTTTGGGGGGCATTTCTTTGAATGCAGCTATACTACAGGTCCTATTATAAAAAAATGTTGTTTTCTAACAGACATTGTTCTTCAATACAATTGTCCAAAGTGCTCAAGGGTCATGCTTTGATTTTTTTTGGGGGCCATTTTGCCTTGAAATTCAGCTATACTACAGGTCCCTATTATAAAAAATGTTTGTTTCTAACAGACATTTGTTTCTTCACAATGTCAAGATTGCTCAAGGTGATGGTGCTGTCAGAAACAGGAAAGGTAGGACAACTGTTAATGGACACATATTGCAAAATGACTATTATTTTGCAAGATCTTTAACATAGATATCAATCCCTTGTATTGAGACAGACCCATTTAATACAATTAAAAGAAGAGAACAAAGACATTGTGGGATTCCATCCTATTTTTAAAAATTGTTTTCTAGAATTAAACTACTAAAAAACCTTGCATGTACAAAATAGCTGGTAAAAAAATTCCTCTGAATTTATACAAGGGCAGGTACAGGAAAACCTTGACCAGATGTAGGTATTCAGAGGACATGGAGTATGGAAGCACTGACAGAGAACAAAGTAAGAGACAATTTCCTCCAGGCACGTTGATAAAATAAGAAAAGAATCCAAGAAAAAGGCACCCTGGGTGGAACAGGAGCGTTAACCCACCAGTATTTCCAAGTGTGAAGCTCAATGGTCCGCACTCATACGGAGGGGCAAGCGCTACGCAGGCCAGGGACAGTAATATGTCCAGTGAAACTAAAATGGTGGTTGAAAGACTCCTTTTTCGGCACTTTTTAATCTGGGGTCAAGCAGGTTTTAGGCTCATGCGTGGGCCCAGGACAGATATAGTCAATGTCCAGTGAAACTAAAAATGGTGGTTGAAAAACTCCTTTTCCGGCAATTTTGAATCTGGGGTCAGAAAGGTTTAATGTCATTCTGCGGATACAGGACAGTATAAGTCAATTTCCATTGAAAGTAAAATGGTGGTTGAAAGACTCCTTTTTTTCCGGCACTTTTAAATCTGGAGGTCACAGGTTTGGGCTCATGCTGCATTTCCAGGACTGGGATATCTCCAATGGTCCAGTTTTCAAGTAAGATGAGGTTCAAATCATACTGCCTTCTGGCACTTTTAATTTGTGGGTGATGCAGGTTTTAAGGGCACTGTGGTGCAAGAAATGGTTAAGTGAAGTTGTGAGTTTTTTTTTCTGTGGCTTTTATAACCTAAGTGTGTGCCTAAGATGTAAGCACGTATCTATATGGACTGTTTGTGGATGTTAATTCCAGCTTTCCAGCCCTGTTTTGGGTGTAAGAATGAAGGTGTTGTTGCTCTCCATAGACTTTAATGGTCATCGCTCATAATCGACTGCTCACTATCGACTATCTGGTCGATGAGTGGTCGACTATCTACCATAGCGCCCATGTCGAGTGGCCAACGCAATCGCTCAAAACAACTATATATAAGCAACCTCACAGCTCACAGTGCATGTCAGAGCACATGAGGAATCATGAGGGTCTAAGGAACTACTCTGCCCAAGGAAGCTCATAGACAGAATTGTGGGCAAGGCACAGATCTTCCAAAGTTACAAAGATTTGTCTGTAGCACTCAAGTTCCTAAGAGCAACAGCGGCCATGTTATTTGCAGTCTCGATAACTCTATACCAAAATTATATAAGATAATGTGGGCACATTTCTAAGGCAGTTAGCATCTGAAATTCCTGTTACCAGAAGACGATGCCTAAAATACTTTACACCTAATTTAATAAGTGTTATAGTCACTTTTTAGACACTTCTTTGCTTTGTCTGACATATGGGCATGGCCTCACCAAAATGAAGAGAGAAAGTGGCAGTGGCTTAACGTACAGTGATAACATTTTGGGACAATTTTATGACACAAACTATAAGCCAACTAATAAATGGTGTGAACATTAATTTATTTAAACTGTCAGAAAATACACCAGTTTTAATAAAGCAAAATATACAGTATGCTTAATTTTATTATTATTATGACTTAATAAATTTTGCTTTTAATTGAATAATTAAGAAAGCAAACTAGCCCTAGGTACACCTTATAAAAACCTCTACCTAACGGGGAGAATCGCCCTGACAAAGGCGACCCCGTACTTCTCCCTTTCCCTAAAAAAACCCTAGTTGTCCCTTCAAATAAATCATACCAAAAACTAGTAGTTATAAAGATATAACTAGTTAGAAAGATGTTTGGACAACTATAGATAGGACCACTGTAAATAGCACTTCAATAATGCAGTAAAATGTATCTTACAGTCTGCGGCCCTCCAGCTGTTGGGAAACTACAACTCCCATCAATGGAAAAACATTTATAAAATCTAAAACAGTGGGAATGATGGGAGTTGTAGTTTCCCAACAGCTTGAGGGCCGCAGTTTGAGGATGCCTGATCTGGGGTATTTGGTACTGATGCTAAGCACCCAGAAATAAAATAACATGAAAGTATGAGTATGTCTCAAATGTCTCCAGATAATCGTGTCTCCAACATGTTTCTCCTGCAGTATAACAGGGTCATCAGAGAGTAAAACAACAACAAATACAGAGGACACAAAACAGGCATTAATTCCATGTAATTATTCCGAAGGAAGGTGAAAATCATGCATATAACAAGCAGATGAATTACCCCAAAAGAGCATAGACATTGCCCTATAGGTTCACAGCAAGGGTGCTGTGCCTACTGGCCATATAAACAAGGTTATTCATAATATCCCTGATGGACCACTATAGACATTGCAACATTACGAAAGCTACTATTAAGACTATGTCCACACTGCACAGGAGAATGATTGTATCTTCGGCGCTTTTCGTTTTTTAAAAGCACAAAGATACGATCGTTCCTGCGGCCCCATAGCCGGCAATAAGAAAGACGAGCTGCTGTCTACACAGCTCGTCTTTTCTCATGTTGTATAATACCCCGACCGCTTTTCGTTTTCTTGCCCTCTTCCCAATACAATACAGTTTGTATGGGCGATGTCAGGAAAACGAGAAGCGACCACGGTTTTTGTACAAAGCGGGACAAAAGCAGCCGTCCTGCATCAGAGAAAAAATGGCCGCTTTTGGACCGTTTTGTGTCCGATGCAGTGTAGACATAGCCTAAAGGTTAAGTTTTATCTGTGATAGAGAGTTCACTCTTTCGATGATTGGTTTTCTAGATGTGGATTAACCCTTCCTTTCATTGTATGGTTCTCTTCCAAGCCATATGATCAAACATTGGATCTGAGACAATAAATTTGGCGAACCTTTCAGTGTCTGTGCCCCTAAAAAATAAGCTACCGGGGACCTTAAGAAGTTTTCTGGCACCACTTTTTGGAGCAAACTTTAGTAAATTTGTGAAGCAATACGAGGCCACAACTTTTTTGCTAAGCTCCGTCCACTTTTAAAAAATGTGCCAACGGCTCAAAAGTTGCACTTTTCTTTTAGCAAAAATGTGCAACTTTTTAACCCCACAATACTGTGGTATATTATTTCATACATTCTCCCCATAGACTGGACAGTTTAAACATGCACCAGAATTATTACACCCTTGATAAATCTGGCACATTTGAAGACTGTCTAGTCTAAGTCTACACTTTCTATGGGGGAAATGTGTGAAGTGATTTATGCCAGTATTCTGGCGTAAAGAAAAAGTAGTTAACTTTTGCACAACGGCCTTTGTGAAAAAAATCTGTAGCCTTTGAGCTGTTTTACTACAATTTTTTGAAAAGTGGGTGGAGCTTTGCAAAATGAGGTGTGACCTCGCACTGCCCGACAAATTGATAAAAGTTTGCACCAAAAAGGGGCAGAAATGAAGCCTGAATCTTCTCCAGATCCCAGGTCACATATTCTTTTTAGAAAGCGCATGAACACTAAAAGATGCGGCAAATTCATTTAGGGCCACATGTATGAAAACTGTCTAGGTCTAAAACTCACTTGGTTGCAACCAACAGCAACCAATCAGAGCCCATAGCAACCAATCAGAGCCTCCCCTATCATTTCATATAGTGCTCTGGAAAAATTATAGGGGCGCTCCGATTGGTTGCTATGGGTGACAAAGGGAATTTTAGACCTAGAGATTTTTCATACATGTGGCCTTAAGTCTTACTAAATCTGGTGCATTTTACTCCCGTGCACTTTTCTTGAAGACAGGTGTATTCTCTGCCAGTCTTAATACATTTCCCCCTAAGTATTAGATACTATTAATTAATCTGCAGCTTTGTATTATAAATTTTTTATCGACTCCTTTCAAGGAATTTTTTCTTGATGATTATTCATATAGCAATAAAAAGCTAAAAAATATGTACATGTAAAATGCATAATAAAAATATAACATTAATATAGTCAAAGCTAGTAGATACAATAAAAACAATAAAGTATATAAATAATTGTGATTACTTTAAGCGCAGTATTTCTAATATCTGTAATAGCACGGCCAAACAGAACTGACTGTGGCTGCTCACCAAAAAAAACACATGGAAACGTTTCGTAATTTAAAGGAAATTTGAGAAAATCGTCCATTCCCCTCTCTATTATCTCGCCTTCCTATAAGCTTTTCTGTGACTGCTCAAACATCAGCATGCAGCATTCTCTTTACCAGCCTTCTGCAGAAATTAGCTGACACGTTCAGTGCAGATAACGGAGAGCTGTAGCATTAAGACTTGAGAAAGCATTAATCTTTCCTAAATTAAAATCTGTACCACAGTGTTTAAAATTGAGGCCACCATGGTTCAGTTCTGTTTGACCGCCAATTTTGATAAAAGTGTTTTAAGAGAGGTGAGACATAGATAAATTGCCCACAGCTGCACAACAGCGGAAAGGGTAAGTGTTTAGTATAGCGGCTCCAATCATACTGTGGTGTCAGGCACATGCTTACATAAAATGCAAAGCAGAAGTAAAATACATTGTAATGTATTTATCGGATGTGATACAGACACTCCTCTGAAGGAGATATGTGGCTGGGAGCATTTACAGAGACCAAGATAAGAGTGAGGTATAAAATCACACACATTATATATATATATATATATCTATATATATACAGATATAATTTAAAGTATGTATTTACATAATGTATGTATTTAATTTATTTAATTTCAATTGCTTGACTATATATATTATTAATATTATATAATGTATCTATATTTTATACATATATATACTTTGCTTCGCCCTGCATAGATTTATATATTATTATAATTATATATATATTATACATATATATATATATATATAATATTATATATATATATATATATATACTATATATATATTTTATATATATATATATATAAATATATATATCACTAAAATCTATGCAGGGCGAAGCAAAGTAGAAGTTTTTAAAATCACATTGTTTATATATATTTATTTTATCTTTTTCAATTCAGAAATAGTTAAATGGTGCATTAGTGCACTATATATATATATATATATATATATATTCATATATATATAATCACACATATTATATATGCATAGACATATACACATATACACATATAATATAGTACATATATTTATATGTACATATATTGTGTTTGATTTTATACATATATGTATTTACATTTATAAATGTATGTATGAATATGCATATATGTACAAAATCACACACATATATACATGTATTATATATGTCTGTGTGTATATAAATATAAATGTACACACATACACATATATATACATATATAGTATATATATATATATATATATATATATATATATATATATATATATATATAATACATAAGTTATAGAAACTGTGAATTTATGAATGTAAAAATATTACAAAATATTAAAAAATATTACAAATCTTGACATATATCATGACATATATCATTGAAGAGAAAAATCTGAGTAACTGAAAATTTTGCAGCTATATACACAGCTATGGAAAAAATTAAGAGACCACTGCAAAATTTTCAGTTTCTCTGATTTTTCTCTTCAATGATATGTATTTTGGAGAAAAATGTACATTGTTATTTTATTATATAAACTACTGACAACATGTCTCCGAAATTCAAAGCAAAAAATTTTGTATTTGAGAAATCTTCAAAATAATAAAAAAAGAAGCAGCAGCAGAGCTGTCAGACCTCAAATAATGCAAAGAAAACAAGTTCATATTTCTTTAGAAACAATAAGACTAATGTTTTAAGTCAGGAAGTGTTCAGAAATCAATATTTGGTGGAATAACCATAATTTTTTCATTCAAATTCTTTTTACCCTATTCCAGCACTGGTTTTGCCATCCAGCTTGTCCTATTGCAAGAGGATTGTGAAGACCACAGCAGTGTTTTTTATACTTTTCCTCATTAAATAAGATTTGGTTCAGGTGATCACCTCATCAGAAGCACATTAAGTAGAATGAGGTTAACTTTGGTTGGAATTCAACTGACACTGGAATGGAATGGCTGTCAGACATGTAGAGAGGCTGATTTTTAGAAAACTGTGCAGTGGTCTCTTAATTTTTTTCCAGAGCTGTATATTATATATATATATATATATATATTATATATATATATATATATATATATATATATATATATATATAATATACAGTAATTCTTAAAATAATCTAATTTGCTTTGTTCTGCATATATTTTAAAGAAGTATAGTATTAAAAAAAACCTAGAAAATATTATTTATAAAATGTAAAAGTAATACAAAAACATATATGAAACAAATAAAGTGATTATTAAAAATAATATCCAATTTTCTTTGTCCTGCATATTTTTTAATTAATTATAATTTAAAGAAAATATTCATTGTCATATAAAGGAAAAATCTTAGATAGAAAGATGTATTCAAAATATACCCAGAAAAGAAAATTGTATAAACAGTAAATTATATTAAAAATAAAGGCAATTATTAAAAAAAAATCTAATGTGTTTTGCCCTGCATAGCTTTTAATAAAATATAATAAAAACCCTCAAAAATCATTCAAAGGCAACATTTTCTTGAATTAAAAATATATACAAAATTTAACTAAACTAGTGCAGAGATTACAGGGGTCGTCCAGTAAGAAAAATTATATTCCATCGGGGTGGTCTAAAACTGGAAAAAAATCCATACTTGCCAAGCTGCCCCCGATGCTGTTGTCGCTTCCAATTTGTTGTTGTTCCACTCCTCTCGAGTTCTTGTCTTGACAAGCTGAAGGGGTCCATTAAAATTGAATGAAGTGTGAGCCTCTTCTCTTCTCTTTGTTGGTCTAAGAAACTGGAAGTTGAGAAGAACAAATTGGCAGCAGCTCAGGAGCAACAGCGGCAGGGACAGCAAGGTAAGTATTATTTGTTTTTAGACCACCCTGGTCCCAATATTATATAAAAAAATTTTCTACTGTGCAACCCCCCTTTAAGTTGTGAATTTTTGAAAGTTGAATTACTTTAGCTTGAAAAATGTTATTTTGTATTAAAAAAGAATTGAAAAAAATGTCTAAAAAATAAGAAGGGAAATAATTAAAGGGTGCATTATTTGGCGTTCTCGGCTTAGTGTTTAAAAGCATACTAACATTTACGGTCTGAAAATTACACAATAAACTGACAAAATTGAAGCAGTTTATAGTAACCACTTCCTGATAACACTTTTAAGTTCATTATAATAAATTGATTTAGATTTCTCATTTTAACCTACTAAAATCTTTAATTTCATCGTATGCTCATTTTGTTCTGCTTAGTGTTTTTAAAACTGTATAGATATCAGGGAATGTTACTATAATAAGTCACTTCCCGTATGCTCAGCTATAGGCTATGAAAACAACTTTATTTCTTCCCTCTCCACAAAATCACCAATGGAGAGGACACTGTTCCTTATCCTGATGTCAATGATCATGCTTTGCCTGCACGGATGCTATAACATTCAAGGAAGTGATTATGGGGGCTTAACTGAAACTCTTAAAGGGAATGTGTCATCAAAAATGACTTTAACTCACGTTTTTATGTTAAACACATTTTTTAAGAATATTTGTTTGTTTGTTTTTAATTTTCCATATCACTCAATATTTTTTTAATAATTCTTAAGTCCTGCAGTTTTCACTTTGGCCACTAAGCCTAATAATAGTCTGACACTTCCTGTTCTGTAGAGAGAGATTTTCAGTAACCTGCTCATTATCAGTATAAACAGGGTTAGAATGAAAAAAGACACCAGCGTGAATAGATAACACAGGATCCACCTGTCACAAGAGGAGATGTCACAGTTCACCCTTTCACCTCACTACACACTGATTTCTTCCCAGGTCACAGAGCATGACTCGAAAACTCTCCTATAGAAGTTAATGGGACTGAATCAGTCTTAAGTCTCCTATGTGCATGAAGCTGCTGTAGAGCATCTCTCTGATTGCTGTTAAAGCAATGCAAACAAGGCCTAGTGGCCAAAGTAAAAACTGCAGGACTTAGGAATTATTAAAAAATATTGAAAGTGATATGAAAAATTAAAAAAAACAACAACCAAAAATTTCTAAAAAATGCGTTTAACATAACATTTTTTTTTAGGACACTTTCCCTTTAAGATCGGGTGATGTCAAACAAAGTTGGCCCCTTTTCTAACTTTTGGCCGCCAAAGAATCCCAACGCCTGCTAGGTCATCCCATACCTAAGGTGGTGTAATAGGATCTTACAGGCGGCCATGCACCTTCAAAGCTGTTGGCCGCACAGTTCCTTCTGTCCTTCCCATACCTACAAATGCTTGGCTCAGCTGAACATGTGTGTGTTCTCAATAGAGAAAGGAGACTAAGCCCCGGCCATAGATCTCTCCCTTGAAAACAAAATAATTAGCCATTGAAACCCAACAAGCCTTATCCCTGTGTCAAGGGAGAGGTGGCACGCTCCCATACACGTAACATGGTAGGTCCATCTGGCCAAAATTGTCAGGTTCGCTGACTTTGCTCTTTATGTCCATGCATAATTTTAGCTGTCACCTAACAGCATTTTTAACTTTTTTTATACCCAGGTAAGCGAAAGCGAAACACGTGTTGGGTTTCCTGTCCACGAACTGCTTTCCTGTAGTCTGGTGATGAGCAGCTTTATTACCCAGGTTATATATTTACTTACTGTATATTTATGCTACAACCAAGAACAATTGTCCAAAATCTCTCTTCGGGCTAGGCCTAATAGTTTTCAAGCCTCCTCTCATATTGAAACCCCTCTCTTAAAGCACAATATGTTTAACCAAAGAAAAATAGAGAGTATAGGGTAAAATCATTATATTTTATTATCATATCTTAAAAACGTTTTTTTATAAATACATATACAAAAAATGTGATATATGGTGAGATAAACAAAAGAATACAAAAAAGAACCAAAGAAGGACAAGAAAGTGGTCAAAGTATGTTTACAGTGCAATATAAGGGGGTTTGTAAAGAGAAATAAAGTCAAGATAATTTTAAATACAAAATATTAATTCTAAGGCTATGTTCACACGGCTTAACTGCGGGACATAATTACGCCCCGCAGTTACGCCGTGTGGCCGGGGCGGGGCGGGAGCGGGGGAGGGAGCGGGGGGCTGGCACCTCGCCGGCCCATAGACTTTCATTACTAGCGGTGCGTATATGTCACTGGTAATTCACATGTCACTTTCTCCCCCCGCGGCGGATTCTTCGAGGCGGGAGAGGAGACGTAATCCATAGTTCTCTATGAGAACTGTGAATAACCGTAATGACTGGGCCGTTGTCAGCCAATAATTTGCGCACTCCGGCGCATAATTACGGACCGAAATACGGCCCATTTTAAGCCGTGTGAACATGGCCTAAGAAGTAATATTACCTCATGCAGCCCCCAAATGCACAAAGATGTCAATCAAACAAGGTACGTCATGGATATGAAGTATATCCAGGTAATACAGATGTAAATTCAAATGTAATAAACCATGACCTTACCAATGTAGTAATAACCGATGACCACACTTGTCACCCCGACGCACGTTTCGCATTGCTACGCTTTCTCAAGGGGTACCTTGGTATTTTGTATTTAAAATTATCTTGACTTTATTTCTCTTTACAAACCCCCTTATATTGCACTGTAAACATACTTTGACCACTTTCTTGTCCTTCTTTGGTTCTTTTTTGTATTCTTTTGTTTATCTCTCTATCATCACATTTTTTGTATATGTAATTATAAAAAAAACTTTTTTAAGATATGATAATAAAATATCATGATTTTACCCTATACTCTCTATTTTTCTTTGGTTAAACATAAATGTATATTTATGCTGTATGTGATTTGTTCCTAGTCACCACTATACTTAGGGTCACATGTATGAAAACTGTCTAGGTCTAAAATTTACTTTTTTGCCCATAGCAACCAATCACAGTGCCCCTTTCATTTCATATGGTGCTCTGGAAATTTGAAAGGGGTGCTTTGATTGCTTACTATGGGAAACAAAGTGAATTTTAAAACTAGACTGTTTTCATACATGTGGCCCTTAATTGGGGAATTTCACCTATATATTTCACCTGTAAGACTTGGGATTGTCAGTATTTGGATCCTCTGGTGGTGCTGTATTGTCTTGATATGCATATGTGTTAATTCTATGGGCGACATGTCCGAAAATTGGCGTAGCTGCGGCAGTTTTTAGGTGCATTTAATCAGTGTAAACTGAGCCTGAAAAAATGATTCTTTCAAAAATTGCGTAACAGAGACGCTTAACATATTATTACTCGTGTATGTAATGCGCCTCGATAGGCGCATTGCATTATGGAGGCGCACAGCGTATCATCGCTACTATATGGCGCATTATATTGTGTTGTGTCCGGCGTATAATGCCCCTAGTTTTGGTCTATTACAGTTCATTTATATTGAGAATATGGTCAAAGTTTTTTTGTCGCAAAATATACCATTCATATTTGGACATATCGCCCTATGTATATATATTTGTTTTCGATTTATTTCATTTCAATAAAGAGTGTAGTTTTACTTTAGAATGCTATTTTTCCTTTTGCTGTTTTGTTTATTATGTTTTGCAGGATATTTTTTAGGGTCTGTTCACACGGCATTTTGGATCCAATTTTGGATCCGTTTTTAGATTCGTGTTTGGATCCTTGTTTCGGACCCCAAATGGATCCACACACTCATCTAGCAATGTGCAGTGTGATTTACATTACTTGTACCGATGCGTGCTGTACATGTGTCTTTCTGATGCGTCTTTGGGATCCGTTCAAAGAATTGTTATGTCAATTCTCGATCTGAAAGACGCAGCAGACGCCATATTTAAAACTATAGGGTGTGAGCCTGCTGCAGCAAAAACACATCCAAACACGCAGCTGCATGTTGGATGCGATTTGGATCCCATTGACGCAGAGCTTTTGGATGTTATTTTCGGATCCAAAAGGATCCAAATTGGATCCAAAACGCCGTCTGAATATACATAGCCAATTAATATAGGTGTTTGTTTACTGTCTCATAAAATTTACATTACACTATACTGTATGTCAAAGGCCCTGACGTTGAAAAATCTAAATGTAATACATTTAACATAAATGACAAATGTAAAAGTACGTTCACACGGCAGTTGCAAAATGCTGGTGAGATTGATCGTCAGTCAAAGGTTTTGGGGGACATTTCTGTCCGTAGTTGGGGGATTTGCCCGTCCCGCATAACCATTGAATTATATACTTTCCGCTCAAAAACTGGACTAACTACTGAGCCACCACTATGCACTGTGCTAACCACTGAGCCACCATGCTGCACTGTGCTAACCCCTGAGCCACCATGCTGCACTGTGCTAACCACTGAGCCACCACTCTGCACTGTGCTAACCACTGAGCCATCATGCGCACTGTGATAACTACTGAGCCATAATGCGCACTGTGATAACTACAGAGCCACCACTCTGCACTGTGATAACTACTGAGTTACCACTCTGCACTGTGCAAACCACTGAGCCACCACTCTGCACTGTGCTTACCACTGAGCCATCATGCGCACTGTGATAACTACTGAGCCACCACTCTGCACTGTGATAACTACTGAGTCACCTCTCTGCACTGTGCAAACCACTGAGCCACCACTCTGCACTGTGTAAACCACTGAGCCATCATGTGCACTGTCATAACCACTGAGCCACCGTGCTGTACTGTGCTACCTACTGAGCCATCGTGCTGCCCCGTGCTAACCACTGAGCCAATGTGCTGCAGTGTGCTAGCCACTGAGCCACCATGCTGCACTATGCTAACCACTGAGCTACCACTCTGCACTGTACTAACCACTGCCCTGCCACTCTGTACTCAGCTAACAACTGAGCCACATGACTCTTCGCTGTGCTAACCACTGAGCCATCATGCGCACTGTGATAACTACTGAGAAACCACTCTGCACTGTGCTAACCACTGAGCCATCGTGCTGTACTGTGCTAACCACTGAGCCACTGTGCTGCAATGTGCTAGCCACTGAGCCACCATGCTATACTTATACTACTCTCTTAGAAAAAATAGTTATATTTTTATATGTATTATCATAACAATTCTATTATAATGTTATTATTTTGTTGTTCTTCTTATTGTTATTATTCTAATATATGTATTACACATACTTAATGCTGTATTATTTAATTCCTCAAGTAGGATGTAGAGGACTTTGTTCACACCTACCATAAATTAGAGGCTCCACTCTGAGCCTTTGTTACAAACTCTGTCATATTTAATGATAAGAATAGCGCAGCATGCAGCACTATTTTCCATCAAATCACTAGTCCCTATGATATAATCCGATAGCCCCCGATTATAACACACAGCAATGCAGGAATGAACTCACCCTACAAACTGGTGGGTTAATTTATTCATTTTTTTATCATTTTCTCCTTCAAAATATTGCAAATATTGATTATTTTATGCTTTGTCCACTCCCTTCCAACAACCTACAAATATCCCCAATGTTCATTCAACTGAATCAGCTGAATACTGTGTTAAAGGGCAAATACAAGTTTTATGATGGAGAACACGTGGTAATAGGGTTACCACTAGTCAATTTAAGGTCAAGTGCTTTAAAATTAGATATGGACTATATCATTAGAAGTATGAGGACACGGTCCAGCTGGAACAAGCCACCTGCTATTCAAGTGAAGTTTTGGAGTGAGACCTCCATTCTTTTATATTAGTATAGAATGTATTTGTACATAAGGCGACTCTCTAATTTTACCCTTAAAGGAGTGTGTTATGAGCAGTTCACCAATGCACCTTAATTAACCTTTAAATACCAGGACAAGTGGGATAACACGGCAGGACCATGAAAAATAAGTCATGTGTCCTGTGGTCTTCTAGAACCAAAAGTGGAATATCATCGATGTGTACAATGGTGTCAACACATTCCCCTAATTCAGGTTGTGTAAGTGAGAGGTGGAAATTAGATCTCCTGTCATGAGTGTTTTGTAATAGATACTTGCAAAATAACAATGGAGGAAATTATCTTTAGAGCTCTAGATTGTGTTGTTCCTCTGTTGTTCTTCATGGAAATGTATAACACAAATATTGTCACAATTCTTCTGTTACAAAATAATTTTGCACCTACTAGCCAAAAAGGAACTTGTCTGGTCTCTTTCATAATAATAATAATAATAATAATAATAATAATAATAATCTTTATTTCTATAGCGCCAACATATTCCGCAGCACTTTACAAATTCAAGGGTAAACATACAGTCATTACACATTAAAAGTACTTACAAATGAGACACAAGGTGTGAGGGCCCTGCTCGTGAGAGCTTACAATCTATTAGGGTGTATGGGTGAAACAAAGGCTGACAAGTGCCAAGTTTACAATGGTCCGGCCATGTTTCATAAATAGGGGGTGGTTTACATGAAAAATGGATGAACCTGCCACCCAGACTCTTTAAAGTAGGACACTCTAGAAAACAATATTTGGTTTTGCACATCCCAAAAACTTTTTGGAAAAAAAATGAGCATAGGTGCACACTGGTGTGGCAGCAATATACATACACATTCCAATATCAGCAGCACACTATCAACTAGAAAATTATCAAAAGGGCACATAGGAATTTTTGAAAAAGCATTTCTGCTACTTAGGATACAAGAAAAAAATTTGAGGTTTTTAGTTCACATTTTTGATCAAAACTGCTTAAGCGCACCTCCCGATCAGCAAGGGGACTTCAAATGCAGGTGGGAACCTACACTAACGTTATCTCTCTTTAGGGCCTGTTCAGACCTCCACTTGAAGTCCCCTTGCTGTTGCAGAGGCATAACTTCAAGCTCTTGGGCCCTAGTGCAAAAAGTGAAATGAGCCCTCCAGTTATCATGAACCATTTACAATACTGGTGGCTTCTTATCTGGCAGAAGGGCTTTTGGGCTCCCCCCAGATTGCAGGGCATGGTAGCAAATGCTACTGCTGCACCCAGTATAGCTACATCCCTGTACTGATGCATGTACTGAGTTCATAATGGCCATTGTCAATAATATTGTCTAATCTGTTCTGTTTAAGGTCCCAGAAGTATTGGTGATACAACCGATTGGGGTTACCTGCAGCTGACAGACACTCTACAAGCTATTCTCAAAAGCAGTGGTGGCCCAAGACATGAAGATCCCAGATAGCTGTGGAAGCTGCACCATAGAACAAGTGGCCCATGCCAGAGACGTGGTAATCCCCATTACGGGTGATCATGCTGCTGAGATAGGGTCATGGAGACCAATATCAAAGTTAATAATATCATCAAGGCATTGTCAGGAACATGGGCACTGCAGGGTCTCAAAGTATGTTCACCCTGTATGGGTTTGTGTGATGCCATATAACGCATATATCCTGGAGGTTTAGTAAGTGTCGATAATCAATCAGAAGAGTGGGAATATTTTTCTCTTGTTATACTCCTAGTTGCCGCAGTGGATCTCCTAGGTCCTGTCCTTGTTCCCGCAGCAGCCTTAGGCTATGCCTACACAGCAATGTGAAAATGGCATCCAAAATCCGATGGCATTTCCATATCGCTTGACCACACAGCCTTGTTTTTGTGCAAAAAAACATGGTCGGATTTTGGATTCCCGACGTCCCAGTACATAAGGGCTATGTGAATCCAGTGGCGTTCCGGTAGAATGTACAACATGTTCTTTATTCCACTGGACGGTTTTATGGTTCAGTAAACCCTCAAAAAAAATCTGAAAAACCAACCAAATTCCAGTGCTGTGTAGACATACCCTTACTGCATGTCGTTCTGTTGGCCACTACTGTCTACAGACTGGGAACTCTTTTCCTAGAGCTTCTTTCTTTTTCATTGTCCAACATGCTTCTACTTCTGTCGATCATTTGTCACCCCCCAGGCCACTTAAAGGGGTTTTGCCACAAAGTAAAATTGACGTGGGAAGCTTGAAAATTAAATAATAAACATTTTCACCATTCATCATTATTAAAAATTCTGCACCGTTTTTGTTTTAGCTGCTCCTTAAGAGATCCATTGTTTACAGCTCGTCTCCAGGGGATACGACCAGAGCTGTGAGCTCCTCAGTCCTGGTTGCAGATGCTCAGACATCACTTCTCCTCTCAGGCAGCTACTGAGTGTTCAAACCCCGGGTGCTGTCACTCTACTCCCGTCCTCTGTGCTCCTTAGTAATTAGTCAAACAGTGCAAATAAATAAAAAAAAGAAACTTGAATGAGGTCTGTGCATTGATAAAGAGAAACAAGATCCACAGGTTTGGTTTCTGCAGGGATTTGAACCAAGGACCCTTGTGCTGTGAGGCTAAAACTTTACCTTTGAGATACATTATGGCTACTTACAGCTCTACACATAAACAGACCTTTCTTTGACTAAAGAGAGGAAAGGCCTGGTGATGTCATCCTACTCGGTCACATGATATGTGTAACGGTGCGGCGACAACCAACGTATGCCGAAGCGCCGACCGCTGACATCCTGGTGTGGATCCCCTGTGATCACTGCAGGCGAGATGGTATATGGAGACCACGCCAGGGAGCGGAGTCTAAGGGGCCCCCGGTCCTTACCGGAGCCCGCCGCAAAGTGGGACGGACTTCGCTGCGGGGAACCCCAGGTCGCTACCCCCGACGTGGCTACCTGCGGTGACAGCCAAGGTGCAGGACAGGAACACAGGCACAGAAGCGGTGGTAAACAGGAACATAGGTAGCATGTGCAGCAGGATACAGCCGGAATAAACATACACATAGCAACATCAGGATACAGCAGGCACAGGACAGGTATCAGGACGGGGATCACATCAGGATACAGCAGGCACAGGACAGGTATCAGGACGGGGATCACATCAGGATACAGCAGGCACAGGACAGGTATCAGGACGGGGATCACATCAGGATACAGCAGGCACAGGACAGGTATCAGGACGGGGATCACATCAGGATACAGCAGGCACAGGACAGTAGAAGATGACAGACATATGGTCAGGAGCTCTGATAGAATGCAGGAACTGGACCAGCATCTCAGGGGTTAAGTCCAGAGACACTGGCAGGAGCTCAAGATGGACTCAGCATGAGACTGCAATAAGCAATGCAGCAAGCAATGCAATGCACAGGACTGCAATGGACTGACCCAGAGCAAAGGCAGGAACTTCCTCTTATAGTCAGGGGTCATAGGTCAAGAGGAAGGTGCACAGGACAGGAAACCAATAAAAGGCAGGAAGCTGCCGCACGCCCTAGGAGGCACAGTGCGCACACAGGACCCCAGGAAGCAACAGGACGGGCAAGTACCAGGAAGGCACGACACGCTGGCGGTCCATGGCAGGGGACCGTGGCGTGAACCGTGACAATATGCAATTCAAACAAATCACACACGCCCCCTTCTGAGCACACAGAGCTGAAGAGCTGGAGACAGAAGGTATGAAATGAGATTGTGGCAAAGCCCCTTTAAAGGGGTTGTCCAGTTATAAAAAGAATTAAATTGAAATGTTGCCATCATGGGCAGAAAGGGGAAAAAAGGTAAATTTTTCTTACCTGACCGCGCCACTTGTCACTTTGGAGTTCCCTGACAATCTCATCCCGACACGCTGGAAAGGCTCCAATCACTTATAATATGCTGCAAGCTCCTCCTGTGTGTCAGGAAAAGAACTGGAAAGTGAAGAGGAGAGGATCCCAGAAGATTTGCTGTGACAGCAGTGGGGGACAGATAGGTAAGTATCAATTTTTTTTTTTGCCCACTCTGGCCCCGTTTCAGTTTAACCCTTTTACAAGTGGACAACCATTTTCAGTCTCTTTTTCCCTTCGTTCCTTGCCGGAGTTATAAGGTTCCATGGTCCCTTCAAATTACAGAGGTGTTCTTTTGTACCAAACACCAAGCTTCTTGCCTCGCCTCTCTTCTTAACACATCTGTTTGTCTTTCTTTGTGCTGACCTTTTAACCATTTACCGCAACAAGAGAATTTTGCCGTCTACTATTTGTGAGTAAACTCGACCTGCCCTGACCTTAGCCTGTGTCTGACTACACTTCCTATCCTCTGCTTTGATGCTTTGTATTCTTCATTTGTCTGCTTTTGCTAATAGGGACTACAATTATTAACCTAGGGATTCCCATCGGTGAAGCCCAGATCCCTGTATAGGGGTTAAAAGGTAAAATATAAACCCAGGAATTACTTATTCTGTGATTCCAGTTTAACCATAGTCCAAAACCATTGCAACCCAGAAGACCCATGTCGGTCCAGATAGGCCCTTGTGTCAGCTGTGACATGATAAGCCTTACATTGGAAACCTACGTACATACTTGGGATGTTTGGAGACTCAAACAAAACTCCTTTGTGCCACAGATACCTTTAGTCTGGCCTTGCATACATGGACCTGTAGTGGCCAAATTAGCAAATGCTGCTGGTAATTGTTTCCCTCCTTTCATACACCATATGAGATCTGTTTGCCAGATGGTATAATATCTTATTTTCAGCCTTCTCCAAGCTTCTAGTGCTTCTCAAAAAATTAGAATATCACTGAAAAGATAATTGATATCAATAATTTAAGTCAAATAGAGTAGGGGTCCCCAACTCCAGTCCTCAAGGCCCACCAACAGGTCATGTTTTCTGGCTCTCCTTAGCATTGCACAGGTGATTTCATTATACTGCACAGGTAATATAATTATTGTCAGTGCATTCTGTGGGAGATCCGGAGAACATGACCTGTTGGTGGGACCTGAGGACTGGAGCTGGCGAACACTGAAATAGAGAAACCCATATATTGTATAGACTCAATACAGTATGAATTACAAGGTTTAATATAATACATTTGTGAGCCCTGTAACAAATAAAAAATATAGTCCTGGAGGAGAACTCCTTTAATTTTCAATTATATTCTAATTTTTTGAGATGCACTATTATATCTGGATATCGGGTAAAGAAAGAGTGATCGAGCATGCATGCTGCTATGGAGACCGTAAGGTAGGTACAATGGGAGTAAATGGAGCTCTATGACTCCACAATTGGGGGTTACACCATACTTTATAGAAGGTGTGCACAACATATGACACAAGGGCTGCATGTGGCCAACCAAAGGTTTTCTGGAGTCCCATGATGGTCTAAAACAGGGGAGGGGCTTGGGGAAGCCATGCCCCAAAATGAGCTGTTTCCTGGCATTCATGGCAGTGCACCACCACATCCTGTCTGCTTTAGAAAGTGACCAAAGGTTCTATTCATATGTCCATATTTCAGTGTTATATTCTATCAAGCTACTGTAGGCTTTCAAGTAGGCAAATGGGTCTTCCATTGTACCTCTTTATGTCTCCAATTTCATACAAAACTATGGCATAAACAAGCAAAATTCTGACCTACTTTATGGGATGCCAAATGCTTCTAGCCTACAATTTCCCAGTACAATGGTGGAGCTTTAATGGCAGCAAACAGTGATTGTGCAGCTTGGTATTAAGAAGCCCTACAGCCTCTGGTGAGATCCCTCCAAGCTCTAAGCACTGGTGAGATCTCTCCAAGCTCCATGCACTGGTGAGATCCCTCCAAGCTCAAAGCACTGGTGAGATTCCTCCAAGCTCAAAGCACTGGTGAGATCCCTCCAAGCTCCAAGCACTGGTGAGATCCCTCCAAGCTCCAAGCACTGGTAAGATCCCTCCTAGCACTGGTAAGATCCCTCCAAGCTCCAAGCACTGGTGAGATCCCTCCAAGCTCAAAGCACTGGTGAGATCCCTCCAAGCTCCAACCACTGGTAAGATCCCTCCAAGCTCCAAGCACTGGTAAGATCCCTCCAAGCTCCAAGCACTAGTGAGATCCCTCCGAGCTCCAAGCACATCACTCTACCATATCCATGAGCCTTTAGATGTAAGAATACACAAATTCAAAACCAAAACTGTCATGTAAAGCCATTACGCCACAGAATCAGTCAACGAGAGTGCCCGGGAGCAGCGTTTCCTTGATCATTTTATTTTTTTAATGGATCCAAAGAACGACTTTGATATTGTAATCTGCGGCTATGGAGTTAACAAACAACCAATTGTGTCATTTGGAAGTGTGCTACATATCATGACTGTAGCTGAACGTACCTAGGAAAATAACCATAAACAGTCAGCACATATTGGCGGCACTTGTGGTTATAAAAAAAAGTAATTGTGCATGGAATGAGAATTTACAGTGCAATTGTAAAACGGGATGACGAGCTGGAAATTAAAGACACACAAGTGGAAATAAAATACTGATAAGAGAGTCTCATTCCTTTCATCGTGCAAAATGTTGGATGCGTTTGATCTCCAAACATTTGTCTTTGTGTAAGTTGAAGACCATTTGGCTAAAAAATACCATTGTTTTTTACAGCTTGATGTAGTGTAATTATATAAGAGATACAGGACGCCTTTGCTTCACATGTAGTTAGAAGCATCAAGAAGCTTTATCTGCGCTCTACTTCCGTAATTCTATTATGGCTAAGGTTCTGAGATGTCTTCAGCCCGCAGACAAATGACAAGGAGTAAAATACAAATGCTCGGGATAGTTGAGCCGCATATGTTTGTTTATGAAAATTTTGTTCTCAATTTTACTCGCCGCGCTCCATATTATATCCGGTTTACTGTTAGCCGAGTGCAACAAAACAGCTTCCTGCCGTAATCTGTTGCAGCCCTACAGCTAGTTTTACGTATTGATCTTTAGCTGTACTAATGAAAGAGCAATGTAAGGAAAAAATCTCCATGGACAGTGAATGTTAATGTGGCTGATAAAAAGGAACATCCTTCAGGATGAATTTTAGGGTTCCCCTGGGACGAGTGGGATTTGTCCCCCTCCTTTAACAACACAAGGACTATAATGGAGGGAAGTAGAGATGATCGATTTTCCAAAAATCGAGATCGAGTAGATTTTTACAGGTTTCTCGATCTTGATTGTTTAGATTTTTTCCGTTAAAATGGGGTAAAAAATCCGAAAAGCGACGCGCCATTTTCACTGGGCATTGACTTTATTGGGAAACAATGACCGGATCAAAAAATCGAAATGATTTTCTAAAAAATCGAAAATCAACTCGATCTCGATTTATGCCGATCTCGATTAAATTGATCAGCGCTAGAGGGAAGCAATTCCACTCAAGCTAGAAGATGCTACATAGGACATCTTAGGCTTATGGCTTCGTTCCCTATGTTTCAAGTATCATAAAAAAGAAACACGACAGTTACTGCAACGAAGCCGGGGCCGGTCCAGAGACTTCAGTAGAACAAATGTAGTCTTATTTGGATCACGGTTGCTCTGTTTGTCAAACCTACATGCTTTTTGTCCAGGAAATGGTGTACCAAAATTTTGTGTCCTTTGAAAGTGAATACTCCAGCTTATCACGCATAAAAATAATAAGATGGCTTTGCTATATTCTTTAAAATTTCTTCAACTTTATTTTCAATCCATTAAAATTGGCATGGCATCCACAAGCTTAGGAGGTAGCATAAAGTACAGCCCGAAAAGCAAGACGCACGACGCGTTTCAACTTTACAAAGTCTTATTCATTGTGCAAGTTTTTTTGTGTCCCGTACTAAAAGCTGATACTACTGGAATAGGGCAACATTTGTTCTAGTGAAGTCTATGTGCCAGCCGCGGCTACATCCTGGTAACCATATGGGTACCTTTTTTCACGGATACGTACAACATAAGGAATAACACCTGTGAACACACCTTTGATCAGAATTATTATCAAAAATTATTAGTAGGTTTTGTTAATTGACTCTAATGTTTTATGTGCACAGGATGATGTACACAAGAACAGAATGGGGACAGTGTCAGGGAAGGAAATGATGACTAAGAGGGAGTTACAATTTTAAAAAAAAGTCCTTAAAGGGATTTTCCACTTTTTACAAAGATGCTTGTCAGCCATTGCCCTCAGGTAGGGCAATATATATAGGACATATGGGTATGTCCTGGTGTTGACCTAAAACGCATATCCGGTAGAGATATGGTTAATATCTCTGGTCCGCGTCTCACACGCACATTTGCTATGGACCTGCCTGTCTGTATTCCTTCACAATTTGGCTCCCAGACTAGTGGAGACCTTTGGAGAGAACATTTTTCTTTGAATGGACATGACCGGCCGCGGTTCTATATAATCGACTAAATGCAAGTAGCACATTGTTTGCACAAAATAATGTGTATGTTTTAAATGGACATGCTTAATAAATTGAAGTTTTAATAGAAAATAAATTCCTGCATCGATTTCTAGTTTGGTATACGTCCTGGTGCTGGTAATGTCCTGCTGCATGGGAGGCTGGTGTCAGCTGCTAATTGCTGGTTTATAAGTTTAAAAGTTGATTGGTTTAGAAAATCCTTTTCTATGTACCCTATTAGGGACCTTCATCAGTTAGATAGGAGAGGGGCTACAAAGATCCTGTCTTTGGAGGTCCTAGCACTTCTGTAAAGTACAAGACAGAAAGGGTACTATGTCTTTCTTCATTTCCCCTGTGGTGTCACTGCATTGGAATCAAACACCTGCGACCTGGTTCTATCACTGGTTACAGCTAATAGCTTAGGGGCATAGCAGTGGGATACTCAGCTTATTTTTGGAGAAACCTTAAACAAAGGGGACAGCCTCCTATCATAACTTATTGGAAAGTCAATATAGGACTATTCGCCCAATGGAGTGAAACTAGCACCAAATACATTCCAAAAGCCATGCTCTAAACAGCAATGTGCCTAGTCAGGAACTGCCATAGTATAGCTTGGAAAGTCCAATTTTATGGATCAGTTTTAATTATTTGCTGTTTTTCTGTTACATCAATACATTGTGGGAGCTTGGTTACCGAATTAGAGTCAAAAGGGTTGTCCGGATTACAAAACCCATTTTGGTACACTCTATTAGAGAATTATAAATTAATCTAAGGGGGTCCTGTGCTCAGAATCCTCCTTTCTTGGCTAGAGGGAAAAACAGTTACAAAGAGTGTCTCTGGATTTGGAGGACCTGTCCTATCCTGCATTACATAGACAACTCATTAATATGAATGTGCATTGTGTAATGCTTAATTTCACCTGTAGGGGAGCTGTAGGTAAATCTAACACTTATTGCCAGGAATCCTTACATTTGATCATTGGGGGTCCTAGTAGAGGGACATTTTGTGATCAGCTTTTTACCAGGAAATAAGTAGGGATTGTCCAAAACAGAGAATGCCCATTTAAGCTGTTGTCCCATTATTGATAGTAGGTCAAGCTAAACTGCTATTTTAAAGGGAAATCAGTAGAATTTGAAAGAGCTATACATAAGAGGAGAAAAAGATGCAAAAACCTACAAAATTACATAACGTAAGAAAAGCAAAGTAAGAGAAAAGTTACATAGCTGTCACTATGTTGTGGAAAGCTTCTTAACCTAAACATCCAACTTTTGCTCACCATAACTTCAATGCGCCCAACGGTTTGATAGAATAAATTTCCTAATTTTTCCTCAGTTGTATCAATCTTTCTATGTTATTTTTTTCATTCTCCATCCTATAAGCTTCCATGAAATTGTTATTTGCTGTACTAACCATACAGCAACATCATCCAGATTTTGGAGGGAGATGGGATGGATTTGTTACAAGAAGTAGAGACCCGCTTCAGTCCACATTGGTTTTTCTGGCTGTTAGACATGGCTGTAAATAAGAGCTGGAGAGAGATTATTAAGGTAAAGTGGTCAGATAGAGTTCTCATACCTAATCTGCATTGCTTATCTCAGTCAGACCCCCAAAACCTATAAAAGAACTGTCTACCTATTCCTCCATTGCATGTCCAACAACTTGCTTGCTTAGCTGTCGTTGTCTGTATCTGGCTGGTGCAATTATCCATCCCTGCAATGAGTGTAAGCAATTACCATTGCAAACAGATGTCACCGGTCATGATCACATAGTAGAAAACCTTTAAGCAGGTCAATTTCATGGCGTTAGACATGCCATCTCTTCTGAATTGAAGCCAATATATTCTGTTTGCCAATATAGATATATAAACAACAGTAGCAATATGTAAACTCATTGCTGTATTCAAAATCTTCAAAAATATTCAAAAAATATAAAAAAGATATTGTTTTATTCACTTTTTTAATATTATATGCAGTAATTGTTTCTAAAATCAAATTAAAATAGAGAAGTTTAATGCATTTATCATATGTCATTATCTCCATGGATGGAGCTCAACGGGTGACAAACCCAAATGGAAATTACTTTCCTGGGAAGTTCTAGATACCATGTAATAAATAGCAATATAATATATTCACCTACATGATGTAATCTCTTACCTGCCTCCAGGCATGGTGTTCCCTCCCAAGCCACCATTGCTTTCTATTGACATGCTCACCACTGCTGGCCTCTTTAAAGCGGTGTTCCTACAAAGGAACTTCCACATTACAGGTCGGCTCATAACCAGCTATGAGCCGACTGTGTTATAGACTGAGGAGGGAAGCACTTGTGGCCATCCTCCCCATTTATTTCTATGGGAGTTCCCTATGCATATCAGCGACTGTTCATGGGTACATGCGGAATTCCAATAGAAATTAATGGAGAAGAGCTGTCGCAAGCGCCACCTTCCTCATTCTGTAACATGGTCCACTGCTAGCTATGAGCACACCTGTAATGTGGAAGTTGCTTTGTGGGAACACCCCTTTAAGGGATGGCAACACCAAAACTTTTGCCATTCTCCTCCAGTCCCCTGAGCCTAATTATTAAGGTCCTTTGTGTTCCAGTACTGTGAAAAAGTTTTCTTTTGATCCATTAACACTTAGCAACTGTTCTGCCACCTGTGCTGACCTCAACCTAATGTAGTGATTGAACTCTACCTATCCTGACCTTTGCCTGCCCAATGATGATTTCCATCTTCTGCCTTGGTACAGGGGATTGTAGACCTATATCAATCAGGGAATCAGCCATTGATAATGGAGACTATTTATGGGAGTAGCAAAGAGGGGATTAATTGTAATAAACCTCCAAGTGCGGGTTAAGGTTGCAGATCACTTGGTCCCCTACTCTCCACTTCCTGGTTTAGCCCTACTCAAAAACTATTTGTTACCCAGTGGGTCAAGATTGTCTCTGTTGGCCTCATTACAACATCTCTATTATAAATGTTTACATGGGGCAAGTAATTTATTTTTTAGAGGCAACAGGGTTTCTATAAAGCTGAGGGACACATAAGGAAATCAATGCAGAAACTTATAGCAGACAGATGCTACACTGAAATTGTCCAGGAGTCATACCCAGCCTGGTGATATAGTATGGAGGACAAGACACAATAAAAATCAACAAAACACTGATGACAATGAAAGTGCCAAGTCAATATGTGGCTGTGACATAAGTACAACTAATTTAGGAACTTGGAAAAGAAACCTACAACTAGAATACATATTTATTCAGTTGACCAAGCCCTGGATACATTACCAAGGAAGATTGGTTTCTTGGTGCTTTCGCAGGATTCATGGACCGAGAGTATGTGTTGTGCCAGGCCCCTTCTTCCCTGTAGCTTTGTTCCTACAAAACCAGAGCACCCTGAAATTGGAAGATAGCTGAAAACAAGACTAAAGGGCTGGTACTGGCAGAATCCAAAAGACGTCCGCTTGAATGAAACCTACAACCACCGGAGTATCTACCACTACAGACACTTCGTAAATGTACCATTTCATTGCATTTCATTCAAGAATCAGTAAATTTAGGGTTGCGCCCCATTTTCCATGGGGCTGTATGTCATCCTGAAGACCCTATACCCAAGTAAGATTTTATTCACATGGCAGAGCTGCAAGCTCCATATTCTATGGGGTCCTTCATATGTTGCCTCTACATGGTGCCATATAAAGGAAGTATTCTCCCATTGAAACTCTGCCCACCATCACAGTTGCTTAGTATGGTTGAAAAGATATATGTCCATCAAGTTCAACCAAGCATGAGGAGAACATGTGGATAAAGAGAAGGGGCATAGGTCATTTCCCACAATTAATACAAAATATGGACCAAATCTGCCCTAAGTGGGAACATTTCCCTCCGGATCTCAAGTTGCAATCACACTGCATTTACATTCTAGCATCTACATATTTTTGTAAGTTATTATCTAGGCCTTTCTCGATGCCCTCACCTGTTCCTGCTGTGACTGGTTCCTGAGGCGGCTATTCCACAGATGCACAGGTCTCATGGTAAGGAAGCTTTTTCTCCTCTGGAGGTTGAACCTTTTTTTCTCCACACTGTAGGAGCACTCCCTTGTCTTTTGAGGGGGTTTTACATGAAGCGGCTTTCCACCACACTTTATGTACAGGTCATTTATGTCTTTTCTGAAGACCAAATAAGTCAATTTTCTTTTTAACCTTTCCTCATAACTACGATACCCCATGCCCCTTGTCAGAGGTGTAACTACAAGCTATAGGGTCCTAGTGCAAAGAGTTAAATGGGGCTCCCCAGTTACCATGTGCCATTTACAACACTGGTGTCTTTTTATACAGCGGAAGGGCTTTTGGGCCCCCTCAGGCTGCAGGGTCCATTAGCGACTGCTACCTCTGCATCCTTGTAGCTATGCCCCTGCCCCTCGTCAGTTTAATTGCTTGTCTTTGTACCTTCTCCAGGACATCATATGTATGGGCTGATTTCCAGAACTTAACTGCTTAATCCAAATGAGGTTGCACCAGTACTTTTTACTTGTACTTAGTACTTGTCCCATGCCCTTTTAAAAACACAACAATATCCTGCTGGCTTTAGAGGCAGCTAATTGACATTGCATGCTGTAATGTACCATTGAAGTATAATTGTGTATTGTGTAAAATGGCTAGACTAGATTGTAAGCTCTACCAGACAGAGACCTTTGAGCCCATATTATGTCCTTATCCCATGAGTCCCTGCCTTTTTAAAGACACAACAAAATCCTGCTGGCTTTAGAGGCAGCTGATTGACATTGCATGCTGTACCACAGTGACCTATGGAATGTATCATTGAATTATAAATGTGTAAATTGTTAAAAGGCCCCGACTAGATTTCTTA
>JAODAL010019176.1:0-72786 GCA_025379985.1 Phyllomedusa bahiana
ATAATCCAGCATATTTTGTCTTTTAATGAATTTTAAAACCCAACCCCCCCTAAAGCGCGCGAAACATTCTAACCCTGAGCCACCATTGCCTTCAAATTATACTTGTCAATATGTAGCCATTTCACCTATATTACAGTTGGGAAGTGAATAGTTCCAAAACAAAAATAAAGAAAGGGGCATATGACAACTGAGCTATGCCCCCCCCTTTGAAAGAAACAAAAAGTAAACAGAAGCCGAGGGGCACAAGCGGAAAATAAAGTGAGGAAAGGGAACAGAATTTTTTTTATTTTTTTATTTGACAACAGTAGCCTATTTTTTATTTTTTATTTAAACCAGAAAACCCTTCTAAGTTAACAAATTATAGAATACTTAAGAAAAAAGCTAAATATGTAAATTTTTTTAAAAAGAAAAATGCTCATAAAAAACAAAATTTGGTAAATTAAATTATATAACAACAATATAATATCTGCATACTGAATCCTTTTTTTACTTTTTAGCAATAGAATCCAATATTCTGCAATTAATGCAAGCTGTATGGGGAAATTTGTTTTATTGTGTTCTGGAATAACGCTGATTCAGGATTATATTTCCTTACAAACTGTCTTTTATCCTTGTCTGAGTATTTCAAATAAAATGTTTCTGCATCACATAATGAAAAAGAGTTCTACGATTGAAAATGAAACATTTAAATTTACTTGTCTTTCTTTATTCATTTTTGTTATCTCAGAACATTTAGATGAATCTAAATAAATAGTTACATAACAAAAATGCCTCCCACAACTTTTAGCATCCCCAGGCCGGGACAAATACTGACGTTTTTACCGACCGGTTTTTTGGGTACAGTACTGTTTTCGGGCCGAAATGGGGCCTATTTTTCAAAACCGAAAACTGTCTAAAAAAACCGCTAAATAGGGAAACCCCTTAGAGTATAAATGAAAAAAATCCGACCAAGGCTGATTCTCATCAGAGTCAATTACAAATAGGCATCGTCTTCAAACCTGCAGTCTTAAAAAACCCGACTCAATGACATCAAAAAATAGAGTTACCACTAAGCAGGGCTGCGTACGGGGAGTATTTCCCTATGGGGCCTGACCAAATTGTTTCACAGGCTGTTGACCTGTCTCCTAAACCTATCATCTCAATTGTATGTGTGTCCACCGTCCCATCCGGGAGTATACCCTCCATACAGGCGTGTGATGAAAAAGGTTTAAAAGAAGGGGGAAGGTGGTATTTTTTTTTTTTTTTAAATGTGAGGCACCTTTATATACCTACCTAACTTGCGGGCCCTTTTTGGGTACCTCCTACCCTACCCTACCTTTGGGCTCCCAAAAAACCTACCTTTTTTTTAAGGGGCCCCTATGTAGTTCCTACTCGGGGCCCTAGTACATTACCTACTCAAGGCCCTCCAGCACCTTCCCATTTTACTGGGGAAAAGCCCCTAAATACCTACCTACTCAGGGGGCCCTATGTACCTAACTACCTTCTTATGGGGCTCTATGTACCTACCTACTGTGAGGCCCCTACATACCTGCCTACATTCTCAGGGGGTCCTATGTAGATTCCTACTCAGAGGACCCTATGTACCTACCTACTCAAGGGACCCTATGAACTTTCCCTGATTACGGGGGATTTTCCTTTATACATACCCTAGCTATTCGGGGGCCCCTTTTTAAAATACCTTCCTACTTATGGGGCCCTATATACGTACCTACCAGCTCTGGGGACCCTATGTACCTACCTACTTAGTGTAGGACCCCTATATACCTACCTACTATTCAGGGGGCCCTATGTAGCTGCCTACTCAGAGGGCCCTATGTACCTACCTACTCAAGGGACCGTATGCCCCTTCCTACCTACTGTGGAATCCCTGTATACCTAGCTACCTCTTCAGGGGGCCCTATGTACCTAGATACATTCTCATGGGGCCCTATGTACCTACCTACTGTGGGGCTCCTTTATACCTATTTTCTCAAAGGGCCCTTTGTATCTACTTACCTACTGTGGGGCCCCTATATGCCTACCAACCTTCTCTAGGGGATTCTATGTACCTACCTACCTACCTACTCATGAGGCCCTATAAAAGTACCTACCTTCTCGGGAACCCCCCTAAAAACCTACCTTCAAAAAGGGACCCTATGTACCTACCTACTTACTTGGGGAAAATCCTAATACCTCCGCTTGTTTAAAAGGGACTGATTTTGTTTTTTCCCCCCTCCACATGTTGTAAGGAGCTACAATAAAGGAAGAGAATTTTATGACTGGTGAGTGCCGTGGATTATTTTCTACATTCCGTATACCTACCTACTCATGGGGCCCTATGTATATACCTCTCAGGGGGCTCTATGTACTTACCCACTGTGGACCTCATATATACCTACCTACCTTCTTAGGTGGCCCTATGTCCTTACCTACTGGGGAGCCTCTATATACCTGCCTACCTACTCAGGGGTCCCTATGTACTTACCTACTTAAGGGGCAATATGTGCCTACCTACCTACTCAGGGGACCCTATATACCTAACTTGTCAGGGACTGTCAGGGATGCACACAAAGACACAGACAAGTGAGGCCCTGACTCTGGTCCCAGCCTCTGACCCTGCCTTTTGAAGAACCCGACTCCTTAACGGGTTGGGCCCCAAACCCCAATGACTGTTAACTGCACTGACACAGTGCAAACAAAAACAGAACAAACAACCCGAACAAGTAAAGTAGTCGGCAGGCCAAAATGGGTAACACACGGGACAAGTACAAATTGTGAGGCAAAAAGTAACCGGAACCAAGAAAAGGGTTTCAGAGTAAATGCAGAAGGTAAAGAAGAAGCCGAACATAGGGCAAAGAGCCAAAATACAGGAAAGCAGAAGGGAAGCAGAGACCTTATATAGAAACAGATGAAAGGAGAACTGAGGAAATAGGCAAAAGGGAACAAAAGAACAGGTAGGAAAAAAAGGGCTTCACTACGATGGAAAAAAAATTAACCAAGAGTGGGGGAAGTTCCGGCCACGGGCTTGGGCCAGGAATCAATTAGCACCCGCTCAGAATAAACCCAGTTCACACTAGTAATAAGAAACGCAATATTAGGTCAAAAAACCATGGTTTACGTCGTACCGCCATGGTCGGCGACCAGAGCCAAAAGCCGGGGGTGTTTCAGGCACAATCATGACATAACTGCTCAGGAGGCACTTTGTACGTACCAACCTTCCCAGGGGCCCTAAGTACTTACCTACTCTGGGCCCCTATGTACCTACTTACTCTCTCAGGGGCTCTATGTATCTACTGATTGTTGGATCCTATATATCTATTTTCTCAGGGGGCCCTATTTACCTACCCAGGGTGCCCCTATATAACTTCATAATTACTCAGCGAGCCCTATGCACCTACCTACCTACCTACCTACCTACCTACTGTAGGGGACCTATATGCCTATCTATGTTATAAGGGGGCCCTATTTGCCTGCCTACTGTTGGAGTTCTATATATTTACCTACCCCCTTAAAAAGGGGGCCCTATGCCCTTCCACCTACTTGGGGGGGCCCTAATACCTACACCCTTTTAAGGGGGGCCCCATTTATTTACTATGTGGGGGTTCATAATTTTCCTTCCTCCCCCTAGGGGGCCCTATTTCCTTTAAAACACCATGGCTGAACACTTTGAATTGTGAAAAAAATTATTCCCTTCCTTTTAAACCTTGATATACGATTAACAGATACATAAGTCCTCCTACAGCTTATTAGTCGCAATGAACAACACAATAGTAAAACAAACTTATGATATCTTTCCCCTTTTCATAGATGCTGAAAAGCAAAAGTAGCCAGTGTGGAGCTGACCGTATGACGAAGCTCGTTTTGCTGCAAAGCAGCGGGTGCAATTTTGGAAAGTTGAAATTTTCCCTTTTTCAGGCATCCCACCTACCTACTATGGGGGGGCCCATACACCTCCTACCCCAACCCTGTTTACCTACCTACCTACTGAGGGGGCCCTGTATACCTAACCACCTAATGTCGGGGCCTTATATACCTATACTTACCTACGTACTGTGAGGGAGCTATAAATCTACCTACCTACTAGCGAAACCATATATACTTACCTACCTACCGTGGAGTCCTTATACTATATACTTATCTACCTACTGTGGGGAGCTATAAATCTACCTACCTACTAGGTAGAACCGATATTACCTTCTACTGGCTACCTTTTGATGTAAAGAGGGTTCATATACCAGTACGGGAAAAAGGGCCCTATAAATTTAGACTTTTTAGGAAGCCTATAACCACATATTACTGAACCAAACCCAAAATGAGTTCACCCATCTGCCCCTAATTTTTTTGGGGAGGGTACCTAATACATGGGGTTTTACCTACCTATTATATTGTGGGTCTACCTACTTACTTACTGGTGGTACTAACAAGGGTCCTATAATAATCTGGGGGGCACTTTCATTGTTTTGGGATACACTTACCGTGTGAGGCACCATGAGAGTCATTATTGCTATTTGGAGCATTATGGATGGATAGTGTGTAGAGAGGTAGATAACAGATAGGGAAATGCTGGGAAAGTTAAAGATGTTGGTTTAGTAAATTCTGCAGGTATGAGTCATGGCCAGAAGAAGTCGTCATGGTGGCCTGGACCAAATGGAGAAGTAAAGGGAAAGTGAATGACTCCTCAGAGACGAGGTCACCTGTGACTCCCCGGATGTAACTGCATTGTAATCACTTATAGGTGCCAGTGTACAACTGCTATCTACCACTATATGGTTACTATGGTGGTAATACTGATCTTAATTTAACAGTGTACAATGTTATCATTCAGTCCCTTTATGGTGTTGATATGTGGTCGTAATTTGGCGGCATCCTTTGGTCCTTGCTTATTTTAATTATTGATGATATTGGTCTTGATATATTGATTTGGTCAGTAACATTATGGAAGTATTAATTACTATATGGTAGTAATATGTGAGGGTATTAGTTGGTCATTGTGTATTGTTGTTATTGGTAATAATGGTCTTGGGATATTGATTTGATGAGTAACATTATGGTAGTATTAGTTACTATATAGTAGTGATATGTGGCGGTATTATTTGGTCTTTGTATATTGTTGTTATTGGCAATATTGGTCTTGGTGTATTGATTTGGCCAGTAACAGTATGGTGCTATTAGTCACTATATGATAGTGGTATATGGGAGTATTATTTGGTCTTTGTATATTGCTGTTATTAGTATTATTGGTCTTGGTATACTGGTTTGGTCAATAACATTATGGTCTTATTAGTCCCTATATAGTAGAGAATTTTTGGCTTATGTATTCGTATTGACCAACAGAATAAAGATAACATTAAACTATACAGTGTAAACTCTAACAAAGAACTAAACCCCCCAACAATCGTGCAATTATTTTTTTTTCATGTTTACCCACAAATATGTGTATATATGCTGTATATATTTTTTTGGGGTAGGCCAAACGCTTTGGGTTTATGGGGCCCAGGAATTTCTGATGTTGCCCCTGCCACTGTTTACTTCCAAGAGGCACATGACTGATACAGCACTCAAAGACCAAAGTAGACCACTTTAACTTGACATTTATGCCTTATGATGAATGCCAGAAAAATGTATATATATATATATATATTTATCTTCAAACGGTGCCATTAAAAGATACAACTTGTCACCAAATAATATAATAATACATATAAGCAAAAATGACTTGTCTGTTCCCTTAAAAGGTGTTGGAAGAAAACTTACCAAAGAGTATAGACTTGAGATCTAATGTGTATTTAAATTACAAAATATATTCTTGTCCCCAGATAGACACACATAACTACCACCACTGAAGCCATCTGGGAGGTACGTAGTTATTTATATAGTGATTCAAATTTACAAATGATGCTCAAACCATAGTAACTGTTTTTTTCCCGTGCAAATTCATTAAAAAAATTTTTAATTTTAAAAAAGCAATTTAATTGGGGTTATTTTAATTTTACCCCTTCCAATGTCAGATAGATGGCCTTTGGGTTTGAAAAAAAAAGAAATTCCTTTCTAAAATTTTTTTTTTGTTTTCTTTATGGACCATGAGATGTGAAAAATTAAATTCAAACTGAAGCTTGAAACCTATACTGTATTGAAGAAAATTTCATTCTATAAATTAATTCGATTTTTGCATGATTTTAATTTGTATTTGAAGTTCCCAAAAGCCTTTTAGTGCTTCCCAAAGTTAATTTTTAAAAAATGTTTTTTAAGGCAGGGGCAACCCCTTTTTTTATAAATGTATTTAAAATTGTGATAATGTTTTGGGAATAAATGTATTTAAAGAAAAAAATTTATTTAAATTTAAAATATATTAAATTGCATGTATTCTAAAAGGGAAAAAATTTTTTTCGTAAAAATACTGGAAAAAACCCATTTTTAGACCCCTTTTTTTTACTGAGTAAACCTTGTTGGGAAAATTTTCTTTTTTTGATTGATCTAAAACCTGATTGTTTAGAAAAGACTTTTAGTTTACAGTTTTTAATGCCCCTTTGCTTTTATGAGTTTCCAGTTCCCTGAAAAATCAAAATTGTGTAGTATGGGGTGCCCCGTTGGGGTAAAACTGGAAATTAATTTTTTTTTTTTAAAAAAGTATAAAGAGGGTTTACTTTGGAAAAAACCCCTGTAGGCAGGGGTGCCCCTTTTTTGGGGAAAAAAATTTTGCCCGGCTAGGTTGGCCCTTTAAAAGGGGAAAGTTTTCTCAAAAAATTTACTTTTTGTTTAACTCACGTTTTTTGTTTTAAAAACCCTTTTTTTTATGGGAAAATTTTTGGTTTAAAATTTTTTAAAATTTTTACTTTAATTTTTTGGGAAAAAATTCTTAAGTCCCCGCCGTTTTAATTTTTGGCCCCTAGGCCTAAAAAATAGTCTGGCACTTTATGTTTTTGGTGAGAAAGGGGTTTTTAGTAGTCTGGGCCCTTAAACAGAACAAAAAGATTAAAAATTTAAAGGGGGACACCAAAGTATTTTTTAAAAAAAAAAAAAAATAAAAAACAAAGCCCCCCCCCCCCCCCGTCCACAATAGGGAAAGATATTACGTTCCCCCTTCCCCCCCCCTGACAGACCTTCTTGCCCCAGGTAAAAAGGCAAGCCTAGAAAAATCTTCCCATCGTCAATTGGGGCGGGGGCAGTCTTAAATTCCTAGGGGCAAAGAAAATATGTAAAGTGTCTCTTGATGCTGTTTTTTAAAAACGGGTAAGCAAAATTTTGGGGCCCCCCAATCAGTAAAATTTTCTGAATAAAGAAAAATTTTTAAACAGAAAAAATAAAAAAAGACTAAGGGAAAAAAAGAATATGAAAACAGGGTTTTCTTTTAAAAGTAAAAAAATTTTTGGAGAAAATTCCCTTTAAAAGGGGTTTCTCATACAAACGTTTATTCTCCCACAGTTTCCCGTTTTTTTCGTTTTATTTTTTAAAATTTAGAGGCGTGTTCACTGGTTCTACTGGTTTGAGGGTTTTGGTTTCGAGGACACCAGGTTATAGTTTTAGAAACCAGTACTGGCACGGCCCCTTTTGGGCCCTTTTAACAGGGTCTGAGCCTTTTTTTCCCCGGGAGTGATGCAGCCCATACAAAGAGGGGGGGATTAGGGTAGGTAGGACCCCTGTTAATGGGGCCATATTGCAAAATGTTGTTTTTGCAAGATCTTTAAAAAATTTGAAAAAAATCCTTGTAGTGAGACAAAACCCTTTTTTGGGGGTTTTTGGACAATTTTTAAAAAAAATTTTCATACTTTCTCTTTTAAGTTAAATTTGGCCCTTAAACGCCCAAATTTCCCTTTATTTTTTTACAAACCCCCGGAAAAAAATTTTTTCCAAACAAATTAAAAAAATTTTTTTTGTATTAAAGACTATTAACCCCAAAGGGGGGGGAACCTTGAAATGGAAATTCGTTTTAAAAAAATTTCCCGGGAAAAAAATTGGTTTTAAATGGAATGAACTTTGGGGGATTACTTTTTTTTTAAAAGGGTTTTTAAAAAAGGGGAAACTTTGGGGCCTTCAAAAGGGGGCCCCGGGGGGGCTCCTTTCAGTGTAACATTCCATTAAACCCGGGTTTTTTGGGGTCACCGAAATAAAGCGAGGCGGTGGGAAAAAATTCAACCCTTCCATGAATGAAGGGGGAAAGGGCCCGCGCCTTTTAGCGAATTTTAAGAAAGGGGTTTTTACCAAAAAACGTTTTTTGGGTGTGTTCCGTTTAGAAATGCCTTCTGTTTTAATTTTTGTTTTTTTATTGGTTAAAACCCTGTTTTTAAGGTTTTTTTTAATTTGGGGTTTTTTTTTTTTATTCATTTAAAAAAAATTTTTAAATCCAAATCCCTTCAAATTTTTTCAACTTTGGCCAAAATAAGGGTTAAATTAATTTTGTTTTTATGTTCCAAAAAAAACCTTTTAAGGGGAAAATTTTTTTTTACCTTTCAAAGAAGGAAATTTCAATTTTTTTTTAAAAGGGGGGTTAAAAATAATTTTGTAAAACCAATTGGGTCCAATTTTCTTTGCCCGGCCTTTACCATCCCCCGGGGAATTAACTTTTTTCCTAAAAGTCCCTTTTTAAAGCCCAAAAATTTTAATTTTTTTTGGGTCCAAACCCAAGAAAGGGTTAAAAAAATTTTTTCTTTGGTGTTTTAAAAAAAAGTAAAAGGGCCCAAAGCTCTTTTTTTAAAAATTTGCGCAATTTTAAAAAGGGTTTAAAAAACTTTTAATTTTAGGTTGGCCCAAAAAAAAAGCTTTTTCAATCAATTATCTTTTTTTAAATTTTTGGAGTTTCCCAACCCCAAAAATTTAAAAGGGGTGGGTGAAAAAAACCTTGTCACCCCAAAGCAAATAATTTTGGGTTAACTTTGGGTTTACACCCAGGGGTTTAATTATTTGTTTTCGGTTGCTTCAAAAAAATTTCCCGGGCTTTTTCAACCCAAAAAATAAGCCCTAATTACATGCGGGTTTATTTAATTTAAAACCTTTTTTTGTTTGGGGAAAAAACCATTTTAAAACCGCCCAAAGGCCCACCCGTTTTTGGGTGCTCAAAACTATTTCGCCCTTATTAAAAAAACAGGGGGAAATTGGTTTTTTTGGTGGTTTCTGGGAAAATAACCGTCTTTTTGGTAAAAAAAATTTTTTTTTTTTGGGAAAACCCCGCAAAAGGAAAAATTCAATTTTTTTTTTTGGGGAAAAAATTTTCTTAAAAAATTTTTTGGGGGTTCTTTTTTCCCAAATTTAATGGGGTTTTTTTTGTTTTTTTGAGGGGCTAAAAACCCCTTTTAAAAAAAAAAATTTTGTTTAATTTTGCCAAATTTTTTGAAATTTAAAACTTTTTTCCTTGTTTTGTCTATTGAAATTTTATTGAAAATTTCAAAAATATTGGGTTTTAACAACATTGGCAAATTTTTAAGGGTTTTTAAAAAGCTTGGGTTTTATGCGGGGACAAAAAAAAACCCAACTTTTTCCCAAGCCTTTTTTTTTTTTTTTGGGGGGGGGGTTTTTTTAAAAAAGTATATTAATAAAAGTTATGTTATTCTTATATAGAATTTAAACATCTTCAAAACAGAGAAAGAATAACTTAAAAAATAAAGTGTGTGTAATGTGATTCCTTCACTGTGTTGGTATGCCTGGAAAACTGAATTAAAAATTTGCTTAGAATTCATTAAGCAAGTATCCATTTATTATTGTGTGGATATTTCTCTGATCTTTTCCACCTATATTACCTTCATAATTTGTTCAACAACTACTGGAAAATTAAATAAACACTGTAAGCAAATTGTTTGTGACAAAAACATGGTTAACCTCATTACACTTGTAATGTGAGACACAGCCAAACCCTTACAGCAACTAGATATTGGAGATGTATTTCAATACAAGACAGCCATATTTCTCATGCTGAATGACAGAAAGATCAAACTTCAGGGCTAGCGGTTATTTTTAAATATAAACATCAAATTACCTTAATTAAAAACTGCCATTCACATGAGTGTCTCAAGAAATGAATTTCTTGTATATAAATTAATCAACAACTGAAATGATCACAGAGGCATCTGATACTGTTATAAGGCAGTACAAATTATAACTATTCATATGCAGCAGTGTCGACACATGGACAGTTGTTGCAGTACAAGAATTTTTTTTTATATAGTTTTTTAAATTTTTTTGAATTCAAGGATTAACTAAATGTTGAAATTCCAACATTTAGTTGCTACATTATTATGTTAAAATATATGTTCTCTGGGCAACACTCCATAAGCTAAATACATGAGCACCAATAATATTGCTTCATCGCTGATAGTTTGCTACTACTTATCAGTTTAGATAAAATGTATAATTACTACATCCAGTAGATGAGTCACGTGTGAATTGAGGATTACTACATCCTATAGATGACGCTGGCAAGCTCATCAACTCTTTCCCAAAAGCCTTTGCTATAAGCCTGGCCTAGGCTGTTTAGCAGAGGGTCGTGTTAACTGGATAGAATTGTACTGAACTGAAAATCATGAGAAGTATTAGATTTGTCCTTTCTAGTACATGTGGGGTTGAAGGCTATAATGCTTTTTTGCCCGTTTTGACAAGACAATTTCTTTATGAAATCAGGGAAAAAGATATAAATAACCATAACCAAACGAGCCACCAAATACATTTTAAATTGTGTCCACTACACTACAGTTAATTTTATAATGGTAAATAACATTGTTTCAGGTCATAGGGGCAAAGTCTGTTTTAAGGCATTTACTATTAATTTATTATTTAATATAAAATAAACTAATGAAATAAGTTATAAGATGATATTGACCTTTTAACATACTGAAATGAGGTCTCTCCCCTGTATCCTGTCAGCAATCTCCCTTTCCTCTGTGTCCTGTCAGCGATCTCTTGCCTATGTCCTATCAGCTCTACCCTGCTGCCATGTCTCCTGTGTTGTCACTTCTCTCCAAGCACTTGCTATTTGTGCTTAGTTTGAGCACATATAGTAGATCTTCCTCTTGCCGAAGCTGATTGAACACTGAGTATTCAGCCTCGGAGGCACGCACAGGTGGAGGTGTGACAACTTCACAATGAGGCATGCCTTGAGGAGATTTTTTTTTTTCTGAAGTTAAAGACACCCTTTTTTCAAGCCAGGAGCAGAGCAAGGGGGGGGCTGGTAAGGACCTGAAAAGAGATTGTGGCAAAACCCCTTTAGTATGGCGCATGACCCTTGAGCTAAATCTTGATACCCCCAGTTTGTGAGAAATGTGGTTTTTCCTTTAAAAGAAGTCTTGCACAGAACTCAATAGCAAAGGGTATAGGACCACAAACTTTCTCTCTTTGTCAGATATCACACCTTTATCCAAAGCATCAATCACAATGGCATCAAGTTCCATCTTAAACGATGCTGTAGGATCCTTACGTAGAACTGCATAACATTCCTTATTAGTGTTGAGCGATTATTATCGACAAAGTTGAAATCGGCACAGTTTTTATGTTGGTCGAAATTTTTAGATCATACGATAATTTAGGTTAAAATCTGTGCATCATCTATTAAGATCGCGCCATTTTCGGCGCTTCCTGTCATTTTGGCAGCCAGCAAATCAGCTTACAGAATAGAGCAGGGTGAGATGTGTGTGCGACGTCATGACTGGGATGTGTATGGTTGCGATTGGCTGGAAAAATCACATGACCTCGTTTTACATAGAACAGCCCTTCCTGTTCATCCTCAGTGTCTCTCAGCGTCTCAGAGCAGTAGGACGTGCGCTCTGCTTGTGTCCAAACAGCTCAGCGAAATTAATCTATTTCTTCACAGAGAAAGCTCTACTGTTAGCTGTGATCTTTACAACTTAGTTAGATTAGAGATTGGAAGATTTTATGTAGTTAGGTAGAGAATTTTAAAGGAGCATCTACCGCTGTAAAGTCACGGGGGGGAGCGGAGGGGGCCCCCCGTGGGCGAGCACAGACAAGCACTATAAAGAATACTGGATAAAGTTCACCAAGACTTAGTGTAGACATTGCACAGCAATAGCTTTATTATTAACAGTTTTCTATTGAAATATTTTCCTGGATATTGGGCAGCCTGAACTTATATAGATACACTATTTTCTAGTAAATGCAGGTCTCTTTGTTAGTGCAAAACTCCACTTTAAATTATCATTATACATTTCAGACAGGTGTTCATTTTCAATTTTGCCCATTCCACCTTTGTTGATATATCCACCTTGCACTTAAATTAGAATCCAGCAATTTTGTAGTCAGCACAGGTTGATAGGTGCCAAAAAATACCTTTTATTATCCGAATACATTACAGATACATGTTTTTTGCACTTTTGTCCAGTCCAGATTTGTTGATAGAGCCACCTTGCAGTTAAATTTGAATCCAGCAATTGTGTAGTTACCACAAGTGAATTGATAGGTGCCAAAAAATACCTTTTATTATCCGAATACATTACAGATACGTGTTTTTTGCACTTTTGCCCAGTCCAGATTTGTTGATAGAGCTACCTTGCAGTTAAATTTGAATCCAGCAATTGTGTAGTTACCACAGGTGAATTGATAGGTGCCAAAAAATACCTTTTATTATCCGAATACATTACAGATACGTGTTTTTTGCACTTTTGCCCAGTCCAGATTTGTTGATAGAGCCACCTTGCAGTTAATTTGAATCCAGCAATTGTGTAGTTTACCACAGGTGAATTGATAGGTGCCAAAAAATACCTTTTATTATCCGAATACATTACAGATACGTGTTTTTTCACTTTGGCGCACTACAGCTTTGTTCATTGAGGCACCTTGCACTTTAATTTTAATAATGAATTTTTGTTTTCACCACAGGTGAATTGAAAGGTGCCAAAAATACCTTGTATTATCCGAATAAATTTCAGATACGTGTTTTTTGACTTTGGCGCACTACAGCTTTGTTCATTGAGGCACCTTGCACTTAAATGTGAATACTGCAATTTTGTAGTCACCACAGGTGAATTGATAGGTGCCAAAAAATACCTTTTATTATCCGAATACATTACAGATACGTGTTTTTTGCACTTTGCCTAGTCCAGATTTGTTGATAGAGCCACCTTGCAGTTAAATTTGAATCCAGCAATTGTGTAGTTACCACAGGTGAATTGATAGGTGCCAAAAAATACCTTTTATTATCCGAATACATTACAGATACGTGTTTTTTTTACTTTGGCGCACTACAGCTTTGTTCATTGAGGCACCTTGCACTTAAATGTGAATACTGCAATTTTGTAGTCACCACAGGTGAATTGAAAGGTGCCAAAAATACCTTGTATTATCCGAATAAATTTTAGATACATGTTTTTTCACTTTGGCGCAGGCCAGCTTTGTTGGTAGACTTACTTTGCAGTGAAATTTGAATACAGCAATTTTGTAGTCACCACAGGTGAATTGATAGGTGCCAAAAATACCTTTTATTATCCGAATACATTTCAGATGCGTGTTTTTTCACTTTGGCGCAGGCCAGCTTTGTTGATAGATCTACTTTGCAGTTAAATTTGAATCCAGCAATATTGTTTTGATTTTAGGGATTTGAGAATAGCTGTGATTTGCCGTCTTTTAATAAGAGACTTTCCAAAACTCTTCCATACCTTCAAAAATTTTTATATTTCTGAACATGGAGCGAAATTCAGGTGGTAAGCGAGCAAAGAGGGGGGTAGGACATGGAGGTAGAGGTACGAGAGAAGGTGCTCCTTCCAGTGCTGGCGACAACACGCATGCCAGCGGATCGTCAGTTGCAGGACCGTAAGGCCTGTCATCGCTGGGTCAGGGTCCTGTGAATCTCAGTAACGAACAGCGTCGCCAATCTGTCCTTCAGTGGTTAATGCAACCTGCATCCAGCAGTCTTACCTTCTCGTCCTCCCAGTCACGGCCACAAATGTCGTCATCAGCATCACCAGCATCCGTCCAACATGAAGCAGCCCAAATGTCAACTTGTGTACCCACCACTGTGGATAATCCATTGTCTGAAGACCTCTTTGATGACAAAATGTGGTTGGGGTCAGAAGGCTTTGTTAAAAGATCAAGAGGCCAAAGAGGATTGATTTCTCTGCTCTGACGCCCATTTTACTGGTGCCATCAGAGGAGGAGAAGGAAGCCGGTCAATCGGCAAAAATCCCGGGGGGGTCGGCAACGCCTTGCAGTCCCTCTTGCTTGTACCCCCGCAGCTCCTGGATGCAGAATGTCAGGACGACAAAGTAAACTTGTGTTAAAGTTTGATATGACGACATTGCGGATCCAACATGGTCTTTTCAGCAGAATTTGCTTGCGAGCGCTTCATCACTGGACGAGAAGGAATACGATGGGGTAGTGTCAGTACAGGTTTCGCCTCAAAAAGGGAGCGGGCAGTCGCAGAAGTCCACTTATATGATTTCCGCCAGCCACGGTCAGCGAAAAACCCCGCTCCTCGCTTATCGCCGTCAAAAGTTCCAGGACCTCTCAAGCCTGGGCCTTTCTTTGAGCAAGCCTCTGTTTTCACCCAGCGATGTCATATGCCACCTTTGCCGTAAACGCATAAGTAGAGGCAAGAACCTTAGGTGGTTAAACCCCACCACCAACATGTCTAGTCACCCTTTCAGCGAATGCATGAGTTGAAATGGAGGCAACACTTGGCCAAAAAAGGCCAGACCGACGCCGGGCCTCCAACCACTGTCCACATCCCCCTGTCTCCGCCTCCTCCTCCGCCACCACCAAAACGTTCCTCAGCTGCCCATGTCTCTCAGAGTCATGATCAGGGATCAGTCTCCGCTTCAGCCTCCATCGTCGCCCGAGTACCACAGCACCACCAAGACCCATCCTACCCCTTCTCCTTCCGCCAGTTTGACGACCCCGCACGCCGTACAGCGGCCAGTCTAGCAGCCAGCCTTCTGTCTTCCAGGTTTGGGAGCACAAGAAACACTTTAACCCAAACCATCCCAAAGCCAAAAGCCTGAAAGTCGGCATTGCCAGGCTTTTGGCCTTGGAAATGTTGCCTTTTTGTCTGGTGGACACAGATGGGTTCCGCCATATCATGGCCCTTGCCTGCCCCCAATACCAGATGCCAAGCAGGCATTTCTTTTCAAGAAAAAACCGTCCCTGCCCTGGCCCAGCCACGTGTCATCTAAAATTTCAAGCGCGTTGTTACATCGTGGCCGGAAAAAATCCATCTGGGCCACCGACACATGGACTAGGAAGCACGGCCAAGGCCGTTATATCTCTGTGACAGCTCAATGGGTGAGCTGGGTGGATGTCCCCTGGGGGTGACGGTGGCTCTCAGGCTCGGTGCACGCTCTTCAAAACCGCTGGGATGGTGCAGGGTTCTTTCCCCCAAGGTCCTCTGGTGGCATCACGTGCCCAGAGAAACCAGGCCGTGTTGAAATTAATCTGTCTTGGAGACCGTCCACACACAGGTCACGAACTGTGGACGGCTCTCCGCAACGAGACCGAGCGCTGGCTGGGTGCCAAGAAACTTGTGCCAGGCAAGGTGGTGTGTGATTACGGGCAATATCTGCTGGCCGCCCTTAAGATCGGTAGGCTGGAGCACATCCCTTGCCTGGCACATGTCATGAACCTTGTCGTCCAGAAATTTCTAAAGAGCTTCCCGGGTCTGGACTGCCTGCTAAGGAAGGCTCGAAGTCTAAGTGCGCACTTCCGCCGTTCGCACCCTGCTTCGCCCCGCCTGGCTGCGTTGCTGCGTCAGCTCGGCCTCCCCGTCAACCGTCTCATTGTTGACGTGGCAACACGCTGGGATTCCACCCTCCACATGCTCCAGCGATTGTGGCAGCAGCGCAATGCCATTACGCAGTACGAAGTGACACATGGCCTGAAAAGCAGCGGTGCGGACCTCGGGGTTTTGAGCCACCGAGAGTGGAGGCAGGTGAAAGAGCTCTGCACCATCCTTGCCAGTTTTGAAGAAGCCACCAAAATGGTCAGTGCGGACAATGCCCTTGTCAGCATGAGCATTGTGGTGATCTTAGTTCTGGAACGATCGTTGGACACTCTGAAACAACAGGTCCCGCCAGCGACGGAGGAGGAGATGGACACAGATGCGGATACGGAGCCTTTCTCTCCGTCAAATCCACAAGGCCCGACAGTTTCACAATTTCATCGGTCTTCATTAGGCAGTGGTTCGGGGTCCAGGGCTAGTGCAAGGCGGCGCATCAGCTCTCAGGGTGCATCATTTGAGGCAAGTCAGGGCTGTGTTGAAGCTGTGCCGGAGGAAGCGGAGGAGGAGGAGGAGGTATTCCTAGACACCGACTTTAGAAGTTTTCGCATTGTCAATGGTTTTGAGGTCATGTTGCTGTGAGATACAGCTATTATTATGGTCCTTTGGAACAGAAATGGGGCTTTTAAGTGGCATTTCTCCCTCACAATTTTTAATAGTGGCTGAGAAGTCATATTTATAATTTTTTGGGGTCATGTAGCTGTGAGATACAGCAATAATCATGGTTCTTTGGAACAGAAATGTGGCTTTTAAGTGGCATTTCTCCCTCACAATTTTTAATAGTGGCTGAGAAGTCATATTTATAATTTTTTGGGGTCATGTTGCTGTGAGATACAGAAATAATCATGGTCCTTTGGGACAGAAATGTGGCTTCTAAGTGGCATTTCTCCCTCACAAATTTTTAACATTGGCCGAGAAGTCATTTTTATAATTTTTTGGGTCATGCTGCTTTGAAATGCAGCAATACTACAGGTCCTATTATAAAAAAGTTGTTTCTAATAGACATTTGTTCTTCACAATTGTCCAAAGTGGCACAAGGGTCATGATTTGAATTTTTGGGGGCATTTTGCTTTGAAATGAAGCTATAATACAGGTCCTATTATAAAATTTTTTTTGTTTCTAACAGACATTTGTTCTTCACAATTGTCCAAAGTGGCTCAAGGGTCATGCTTTGAATTTTTGGGGGCATTTTGCTTTGAAATGCAGCTATACTACAGGTCCTATTATAAAAAAAATGTTTCTAACAGACATTTGTTCTTCACAATTGTCAAAAGTGGCTCATGGGTCATGTTTTGAATTTTTGGGGGCATTTTGCTGTGACATGCAGCTATACTACAGGTCCTATTATAAAAAAATGTTGTTTCTAACAGACATTTGTTCTTCACAATTGTCAAGAGTGGCTCAGGGGTGATGGTGCTGTCAGAAATAGGAATAGGTAGGACACTGTTAATGGACACATATTGCAAAATGACTTGTTTTTGCAAGATCTTTAACATAGCTATCAATCCCTGTATTGAGACAACCCATTTAATAAAATTAATGAAAGAGAAACAAAGACATGGTGGGATTCCATCCCATTTTAAAAATGTGTTTTCTAGAATTAAAACTACTAAAAAACTTGCATATACAAAATAGCTGGTAAAAAAAATTCCTCTGAATTGTACAAGGGAGGTACAGGAAAACTTGACCAGATGTAGGTTATTCAGAGGACATGGAGTATGGAGCACGGACAGAGAACAAAGTACAGAGACAATTTCCTCCAGCACGTTGAGTAAAATGAGAAAAAGAATGCCAAGAAAAAGGGCACCTTGGTGGAATAGGAGCGTTAACCACCAGAATTTCCAAGTGAAGCTCAATTGGTCCGCACTCATACGGAGGGGCAAGCGCTACCCAGGACAAGGACAGTATATGTCCAGTGAAACTAAAATGGTGGTTGAAAGACTCCTTTTTCCGGCACTTTTTAATCTGGGGGTCATGCAGGTTTGGGGCTCATGCTGTGGCCCAGGACAGGTATAGTCAATGTCCAGTGAAACTAAAATGGTGGTTGAAATACTCCTTTTTCCGGCACTTATTAATCTGGGTCATGCAGGTTTGGGGCTCATGCTGTGGCCCAGGACAGGTTTGGTCAATGTCCAGTGAAACTAAAATGGTGGTTGAAAGACTCCTTTTCCCAGCACTTTTTAATCTGTGGGTTAGACAGGTTTAATGGTCATACTGCGGTACAGGACAGATATAGTTGATGTCCAGTTCAACTAAAATGGTGGTTGAAAGACTCCTTTTTCCGGCACTTTTTAACTCTGGGGGTCATGCAGGTTTGGGGCTCATGCTGCGTTCCAGGACAGGGATATTCAATGTCCAGTTCAAGTACAATGATGGTTCAAATCATACTGCCTTCTGGCACTTTTAATTTGTGGGTCATGCAGGTTTAAGGCTCTTGCTGTTGTTCAAGACAGGGATAGTTAATTGTGTGTGATTTTTTTACTGTGGCTTTTATAAACTAAGTGTGTTGCCTAAGATGTAGCACGTATCCATTTGACTGTTGTGGATGCTAATTCCAGCTTCTCCAGCCCTGTTTGGGTATAAGAATGAAGGCGTTGTTGCTCTCCCATAGACTTTAATGGTCATCAATCATAATCTACCATCGACTATCGACTATCTTGTCGATGATGGCCGACTATCGACCATCGACCGATGTCGATGGCCAACGTAATCGCTCAACACTATTCCTTATCATTTAGAAGATTATAACACATCTTTGTATATTGGTCATGTGTTAGGATCACAATATTTCCACCTTTATCAGATGGCTTCACAATAGTTGATTGATCCTTTTCTAACGTCAATAATGACTCCATTTTGGAATGTGTATAATTGCTCCCTGCATCAAATCTAGTCTGAGCCAAGTTGTCAATTGCCTTCGTGACCATTCGTAGAAAGATGTCTAGTTCAGGACAGTCTATGTTAGGAGGCATCCTCCTACAAGATATGAGTGGAGTAAGAATACTCTCAGGCTATTGGAGGAGAATATTCATCAAGGGCCGTCCACTAGTTTGGCACCCAAAAGTAGGAGGATCATCCAGTTGCCCTTAAAAGGGGTATACCCCGGGGACAATTCCTGAGGGTAAGACGTAACTGTTCCCATGAGAGTTGTTTCTATAAACAATCATATGAATTGGATCGCCGGCTTTCGGCTCGTGGCTATCCAATAGAGGTTAGACGGCAAGCCTTTGAATATGCAAGGAGACAGGAGCGTGTAGAATTGTTGGTACCAAAGAATAACAGAAAAAAGGATATGGGTCGAGTTAGAATTGTTGGCATGTTCGATAATAGAGCTGAAGATATGAGAGCAATTTTGAGCAAATATTGGAACATCTTGCAATCAGATGACGATCTTTCTGATATATTACCAAATAGACCACTAATAACATATCGGCGTGGAAGGTCACTGAGAGATAGGCTGGTAAAAAGTAATTACAAACGGCCTAGAAGAGAGGGATCTTGGTTGGAGAGGAGACCGAAAGGGATGGTTAAATGTGGAGACAATTGTGTGGCTTGTCCCGTCATAGAACAGACAAAGTCATTCAAAGACCGAAATGGGAAAGAATATTTCCTGAAAGGTTTTTTTAATTGTAAATCTGAAGGGTTGGTTTACCTCTGTGTTTGTAAATGTCAACTTTACTATGTAGGCAGGACCACTCGCCAAATGCGTCGAAAGGTGGGAGAACACCTGGGTGACGTGCGACATAGGAGGGACACTGCGATTGCCCGCCATGTGTGGGAAACACATGGGGGTGATCGTGGATTCCTTGTCATAGAGGTGGTTTATCTGTCACCTAGGAAGGGAAATCTGGATATTATGATTCTAAGGAAGGAGGCCCAGTGGATCTACCGTCTCAAATCAGTGAGCCCTGACGGTCTAAATGAATCGTTGCAGTTTGGATGCTTTCTTTTATTGGATACTGTATTACACTGGACTAGGGTGTATTTGAGAAATGTCTTGTTTTTGGCATAATGGAGTTATCATGTCTGAATTAGGCATACACTCCTTGTTTGGATATCTGTTTATCAAAAATATAATAGGTGGATGTTTTTCCCTTTATTTTTTGAGTAATCAACATGCTGGTATACCTCCTGTCTGAATAAGTTTTCCATTTTGTAACAATTTAACTTTTCCAAATTCAAGATATACCTTTATTATAGATTACAGAATGTTGAATTGTTTTACGCTGATGGGCAGTAGTGTGGTGTAGAATGGTAGGTATACTGCGCCAAAATACACTATACTTAGTACGTTACAACCATATTTACTGACAGTATTAGATCCGGTGATATGACAATGAGATAGACTGTATATTGTAGCCAATGAGGGTTGTAATTAAGTTTCAGATTTGATAATATACGTATAGCCCAGCGTAGTGAAGTAATCTGGAGAAAGTGTGCCGGGCATGCGCAGTGATAACATTCTACTACTGAAGCCATGTGTAATAAGGGCATCCGGATGTTATGCGCTGGATAGGCGTGGTGATCAGCTCCGTAATTCGAGTCCCGCTAGCCGAGCAGGCACGGTGACTAGTTCCGGACGCTGTGTCTTGGAGCCGCGAATGCGCATAATTAATCCTGGACGCCGAATGTTTGAACAGCTCGAAATTGTGACAGAACGCAAGCGCGTTATGTATGTCCTCATGCTGCATACTTGTATTTGGCTAATTAGATGTGGGATATACATAATGACAGATCAGACTTGAGGATTAATAGACTAGAGGATATGCTAATTGAATGGACGTTTTTTACTGGCTTGTTTGATTAATGGAGTAGGTATTTAAGGAGGTCCATATTGATTGTGGGGACGCTCTTTCATCGAGGCGTCTATCACTTGTATCCATCTGAGAGATTTACTCCCCTGGGAAAAGCGTCGGGAGACTATATCTTTCTATCTCTCTTTTTTGTATGTACCCATTGGCCTCACCTTAGGGTTTAACAGGATTGCCTAGGGTTTAAACGGTACTTTGGAGCCGCCTTTATCAGGGCGATGACTCCATTAAGGTAATTATAGGGCCTAATAGGGTTTTGTAGGGTTAGTGTACTTATTGTATCGCGGGGCCCTATGGGACAAAGGTGGAATATGTGATGTTTCTAGGACTACAATAACATAGGATTGGTGAAGCACCCACCTTGGAAGCTAAGTATACTTTTCCTTTTTGTATTATATGTAGAATTATTGTATTTAGTATTTGAATTAAGGGATTGTTTTGTTATATTGAGATTTTAATAGTAGAAATAAAGATTTCATAGTTTTATATTGGGGTTATTTTTTCTGTGATAGGTCTTTACACCCTAATTTTGATATTGGTTTGCTATTAGGTATGATGTTTGTAAGATGTCTAATGGTATGGAAAATTTCATAGCATTTGACAGGTCAAAATGATGGATTATACTATTTGCCTGAGCCATATAAGTATGACACCTACTTTACAAAAGGCGTCTTTTAGAGATGGGCGAATCGATTCTAACGAAGTTGAATTAGTTTCGAATTTCAGGAAAACTTTGATTCTGAACGAATGATTCACGGGAACAAAGCGTGTTTTTGACTGATAAAATGGCTGCAAGCACATGGCGTTACATGGGGCAAAGAAGTCTGGGAGGAAGAAGGGTGTAGCCTGCATGACATGTGCAGAGATGAAGCCAATCAGAGACCGGCGGGATTCTGTGACGTCACCGCACTATATAAATCCGGGCGCGACGCTGGCAGCTCATACCGCTCTCACTGTACTGATCAGGGAAGGTGCTGCCGAGGCTGCTTATGATATCTCATGCTAAAAAAACTCACTTTTATACAGCGATTTTTGGGGGGTGTCACAGCTTGTCTCAGAGACTGCTTCTCTTACGTCCTTATTCTGATTTTGTGGGGTATTAGAACTGAAGTCCAGTGTGCATCCAATGCAGCTGCATATACTGAACATTTTAATGCTATCTGCTCAGTTCTTCAACACATTGAATATCCAAGGGTTATCTAAGCCTGTTCCTGTTGTATTCTTTTAAAGAAAGCATTTTTACAATACAAATACCACTTAATTTTTGGTTGCTCATGTCTTTTGCGCAATTTAGCTTCAGGGATTAATTAAGCGTTGTTCTGCTGTTGTGGTCACTAAAAGAAACGTTCTTTTTCACCTCCAAAGAAAAAAATTTTTGCCTGTAACAAAATTCAAAACCCGAAGGTTAATTACAAGTTTTTTTGTTGTTGTGACCGAAAATAAGCCATTTTAACACGCTAAAAAGCGAATTTTTGGTTCTCATTTTTTGCGCAATTTAGATCGGGGTTTAAATTTAAGCGTTGTTCTGCTTTTTGGGGTAAAAAAAAAAGAACATTTTTTTTTCACCTCCAAAAAGAAATTTTGCCTGTGCTAATTCATAACCAAAGGAAAAATTTTACAATTTTTCGTTGTTGTGTACCGAAAAAATACAGCCATTTTAAAACACGCTACAAAGGGGTTTTTTTTGGTTGTCATTTTTTTCCAATTTAGATCCGGGGGGTTAATTAAGTGTTGTTCTCTTTTGTGGTCACTAAAAGAAACGTTCTTTTTCCCCTCCAAAAAAAATTTTGCCTGTGCAAATCATAACGAAGGTTTAGTTACAATTTTTTCTGTTGTTGTTACCGTAAAATACACCCATTTTAACCGCACAAAGTGGTTTTTTGGTTGCTCATTTTTTTGCGCAATTTAGATCCAGGGTTAAATTAATTTTGTTTGCTTTTTGGGGTTTCAAAAAAAGAAAAAATTTTTTTTCACCTCCAAAGAAAAATTTTCCTGTAGCTTTTAATTTCATAAAAAGGGTTAATTACAAGTTTTTCTGGTTGTGTCCCGAAAAACACCCCTTTTTAACACCTACAAAGCGGAAATTTTTGTTGCTATTTCTTTTGCAAAATTTAGACCCGGGGGTTAAATTTAAAGTGTTTTTCTGCTGTTGTGGTCACTAAAAGAAACTTTTTTTTTCACCCCCAAAAAGAAATTTTTGCTGTACATAATTTAAAACTAAAGGGTTTAGTTACAATTTTTTTTCTGTTTTTGCCGTAAATAACGCCATTTTAACACGCAAAAAGCGGTAATTTTTGGTTGCTCATTTCTTTTGCGCAATTTTTTTAAAGGGAAAATGGGGGATTTTCTGCAGTTGTACTTAAAAAAGAAACGTTCTTTTTCACGCCAAAGAAGAAATTTTTTCCCTGTAGCATAATTCAATCCGAAGGTTTAAATTAAAGCCTTTTGTGCTTTTATATTCATTTAAAAATACACAGTGTTTTTAAAGGGGCACATACAAGTCTTTTTTCCTGCCCATTTTTGGAGCGCTTTTATACCAAGGGTTCCCCAAAGCTTGTTAGTGGGTCTTTTGGAGTCAAATACAGGGTTGTATTTATCATTAAAATCTTCATCAAAAAGTTTCTGTATATTTTAAAACAAACGTAGTCAGACAGAGGGGTGGCAGGCTCTCACCTGCGAGTGGCGTGGCCAAACATTCCTGGACAGGCCCAGGTGCAGCACAGCAAGGGATGTCGCAGCGGGGTCACTCGGTGAGGGCCCCAACTGCGCTGTCATCTTCGCCGTGTGTTGTTCAGCAAACCCAATGGTTCTTGATTGGTTGCTAGGCCCACTTCCCCCAAACATCTACAACCCCACCAAAGTCGGTGGGAAGTCAGACACAACCCTTTTTGGCATGGCCCGGGGCGGGGCAGCGGGCCCCACCGTCCCAACCCGCCTCTGTCCCATCCGGTTCCCCAGCCAGAATCACATTTTCTGGGTCAGGGGCCCCCATCAGCGAGGATGAACAATTTGAGGAGGGGAGTCCAGTTACTTGGCAGCAAAAAATTGGGCCAATATTTTCCCCGCTTCTTTCAAAGGCGGCAAAATATAGTGTGGAGGTGGGATGGGAGGGGTTGTGAGGGGTCAGCCTCTGCATCCCAAGACCGTGATAGGACACAGTGACGATGAAACACAAAAACGATGAAATGTAAACCGACCGCACTTGGGAACCGGGTGAAGCAAAAGGGCTTCATCACGCAGGAAAAGAGGGCGTAGCTTGCGCCGGCGGCGGCCACCGCAGTGGGTTGGTGGCCGGATCAGCAATTTTGGGGCGTGTGAGGTCGGGGGCCCAACGGCCCCAAGGGGAGAAACCCCTTCGCAGGTCCAAGAAAGAAACGGCACAGGGGGTCAAAGGCAGCGGCGCGTAGACTCTGCGAGCTTGGCGTAAAAACAATCTCGGCAGGTGGGAGTTTTAAGCTAAGCATGGAGGATCAATAGGGGAATGTAAATCGTGGGGAAAAGTGAACGTGGCCAGGGGGCTAAGTTGGGGACCCGGCCCTGCGTCAACACATGCGCATCACCACCCCCTGCCCGAGAGAAACTGGGTAATTGGGGGTCCCTCCGCCGTGCAGCAAAACGCAGTAGCGCCCACGGCACGCATGCCATTGCAGCCCTCAAGGGTCCACCACCTCTGCAAAGGGAGTTTTCTCTTTTTCCATCATCTCCCGGTCCGATCTCCCCGCTCCTCCTACTCAGGGCCAGGTCTTCACGAGGCGATTGAAAAGGAAACAATTTTTGCGTCCCAAACCCTCCTAAGGGGCAGAAGCAACCGTGCTCCGTCCAAGTTGTTGGTACTGCAGTCCCCCCCTTTTTCCCAAAAGGGGACTCGCACCTTTAGAGAACAATGGCTTGTCTGACCGAATGGAAGTTCCAAGCCGTAATTTTTTTCAAAAAAGGCAGTACCAGCTTTCAAAATATGTAAACAGAAATGGGGCCCGTCCTTGATTATCGGATTTTTCCAAGGTGCACGGGAGCGTGGACGTCTGGGGCTTAACTATGGTAAAGGGCCCTAATGTCCTTTTCGGCCCACTGGGGGGAATGTGCTTCCTGCCCAGGGACACCAAAACTTGACAGAGACGCCGCTTTCCCCTCCCCGTTTTTCAAAACTGCGGCCTGCCCAATGTCCGCCTCCTCCTCCTCCCCCACCACCACCATCTCGCCTCCAAAAAACTGCCCATCATCCACATTGTAGGGGGACAGCGGGTTTACGCAGTTCTATACCCGGCTTGCCCGGGGAACAAAGTCACACAGGGGAGGAACTGCTCCGCGTCATGAGCAAGAAATCGAGGTAGTTTCTCCCGCCAACTGCCCAAAACGGAACCATGGTGACGACAAGGAGGGAACAGGTGGGCCGCGCTGCACCGAGGAGGTGGTCCTGCCACGCATGGCGCCGTGTTCAATCTGGTTGGAAAGGTTTTCCCGAGGGGCTTCCCCCGATCTTTAAAAGATTCTGAAAATTGCCAGGAAACTGTGCATGACTTTTAAAATTTTCCCACAAAACCAGGGAAAACCTTCCTCAAATGCAGCGGCAGAACGGCCTCCCCCAACAAACCTGATATGCATTTTTCCACCCGTTGGAAAATTTCCCGCGACAGTTACCGACTGTAAATGAACAAGAAAGCCATTCACGATTTCTTGATGATTCAGGCGGGCAAAGTACTGCCCTGTTAACTTTTATGTCAGCCAGTGCAGCTCATGCTAAAACACCTCCGTTTTGCGGGGGGCCATTCGAGGAGGCGACGTTATTTGTCATCCCCAGGATACGGGGAAAATAGTCTTTCCCCCCTGCTTCGTGTTCTAAAACAATCTAAAAATCTGTCTGGCGGGGGACTGGAGACATGGCGACTACATCTCGCGGGCCACATGATCCGTGGGAAAACGGGAGGGGAGGAGGACATTGGAGCAAACTTTGTCTGGTAAAATGATGGATTTTCTATCCAGTGACAAGAGAGGGGGGACAGAGCACGGAGGAGTTGATGGAGATGGGGGAAAACAGGCAATGACCCGCAAGCCCCGTGCAGTATACAGGGGGAATGGAGGCGGGGAGCCCCTGGGAGTCACTTGTGCAGCATGCACATGCAGCATGTTTATTTGCCGGCTAGTACAGCCGAATATCACCATCCGGGAGGATGACTTCTGGCCTCCACCCTATTGGACCCTCGCTACTTCCAAAAAGGGGGCCTTTTTCCAAGCTGCTGAAGGGGGAAAACCAAAACAAAAGGGAAATCCTCCTAACTTTTTGGCCCTGCCTATTCGACATCCCCTCCTCTACAGGTCTGACCGGGTTCTTCAGGTTTATGTACTACTGCCGCGGCTGCTGAGGGAAGGTGGGGGGTAGGGGGCATACCACCCATAGCACAACCAAGTCTGGAGTCCCGATACACTTCCTTTACCCACCTAGTAGGGGGGCATTCCCAGCAGCACAGCGGGCCTGGAGCATCCCCAACCAACAGGTGGGGGGCCTACTTGGACATCACTTGCCACCCCATTAGAAAATCCCCGGGCTACTGGGCAGCCAAACGATGTATCCCAATTGCCGGTTGCAGTGGAGAAGCTGTCCTGCCCGGCCAGTAGTGTGGGGAACAGAGCGGTGTTCAGGGGGGGGCCAACGTTACCCCCAAAGGGGAACCCCGTCCATGGAAAGTGGAAAGACTGACCTTTTCAAATGAACAGGCGTGGATCGACCCGGATTTTTCCCCACCAATGCCAGGGTCAGACTACACACCATGACCCTCACCCAAACTTTTAGAAATGATCTGGGGGTTAACTACCTCCCAGCCCCTACTGATCGCCACCCCCCCATCCCCCACACGCTGACAGTTTTCTCCATCTCCCAACACCATCTTTACCAGGGGCTGTATTGCCCCCCAACTCCACACTGTCGTGCCCCCTGTGGGCCTACCCTTTTTTTTTCCCCCCCAAAGTCATTGTGCCCTGTCGACCTCAAAGCTGCTGCGGGCTGCTGGGCCCGGGCCCTCCACACTCGTCTTGTGCCACTGTCTGACCTCATGCTCTTGCTGCTGCTGTGCCCTCCACACTCTGTCATTGTGCCACTGTCTGACCTCATGCTGCTGCTTTTGGCTGCTGCCGTGCCCTCCACACTGTGTCATTGTGCACTCCCTGACCTCATGCTGCTGCGTCCCGCACCTCCACTCTCTGTCATTGTGCCACTCTGTGGCCTACTACTGTTTTGCCACCTCCAGAATGTCATTGTGCCACTGCCTGACCTCTTGCTGCTGCTGTGGATGCTGTCGTGCCCTCCACACTGTGTCATTGTGCCACTCTGTGGCCTACTCCTGTTTTTGCCACCTCCAGAATGTCATTGTGCCACTGCCTGACCTCATGCTGCTGCTGTGGATGCTGCCGTGACCCCACACTCTGCCATTGTGTCACTCTCTTACCTCATGCTGCTCCTGCCGTGCCCTCCACACTATGTCATTGTGCCACTCTGTGGCCTACTCCTGTTTTTGCCACCTCCAGAATGTCATTGTGCCACTGTCTGACCTCATGCTGCTGCTATGGCTGCTGCCGTGCCCTCCACACTCTGTCAATGTGCCACTGTCTGACCTCATACTGCTGCTGTGGCTGCTGCCGTGCCCTCCACACTGTGTCATTGTGCCACTCTCTGACCTCATGCTGCTGCTTCCATCACCTCCACTCTCTGTCATTGTGCCACTCTGTGGCCTACTACTGTTTTGCCACCTCTAGAATGTCATTGTGCCACTGTCTTACCTCATGCTGCTGCTGCCATTCCCTCCACAGTGTGTCTTTGGGCCACTCTGTGGCCTAATCCTTTTTTTCCCCTCCAGAATGTCATTGTGCCACTGTCTGAGCTCATGCTGCTGCTGTGGCTGCTGCCGTGCCCTCCACACTCTGTCATTGTGCCACTGTCTGACCTCATGCTGCTTGTCTCGTCAAGGGAGGTGCAGTGAGCCCTAACTGGAACCCAGTCCACTGTCCCTGCCTACTTGACGTGCTGCCCTATGCGGAAGATGCCAACTGGGCGATAGTCCCTGCGCTGCTAAAGTGCTGGGGCCATCAGAAGGAAGAATAGTAAGACAGTCCGGGTAAATATCAAATAGGAACGCCAAAGCCACAAATCAGAACCAGAGGGATAAACGTAAACAAGCCGAGGTCTAAAGCCAAACGGAAGCGAAGCACAAAATCAGGAGAAAATCCGGGGTCAGGAGAACAAGCCAAGGTCAGGTACACAAATAAGCAAAACACAATAAACCGAACAAGTACACGAGGTAGCCAGGAATATCACATGCGCAGCACCCAGCCTTCAGGGAGTTTAAATGGGATTACTGGATACCGCCCCTGCAGCTGATTGGAGCGGCCTCCGGGTCCTCCCATTGGCTGGTGCAACTCGCCCCCCTGTCAGGAGTGGCTGGGCCCCTGTCACTCACAGAGTTGTCAGCAGCATGTGTATCAGGGTGGGATAGTGCATCAGCTACTGCAGCCTGCAGATCCCTAGAGCCTGAGCACAGCCTAGCCCTGACACTGCTGCTGTGGCTGCTGCCGTGCCCTCCACACTGTGTCATTGTGCCACTCTCTGACCTCATGCTGCTGCTGCCATCACCTCCTCTCTCTGTCATTGTGCCCCCTGTGGCCTACTAAATGTTTTGCACCTCCAGAATGTCATTGTGCCACTTTCTGACCTCATGCTGCTGATGTGGCTCCTGCCGTGCCCTCCACACTGTGTCATTGTGTCCACTCTGGCCTACTCCTGTTTTTGCCACCTCCAGAATGTCATTGTGCCACAGTCCCGACCTCATGCTGCTGCTGTGGCTGCTGCCATAACCCCACACTGTGTCTTTGGCCCCTCTGTGGTACCCCTTTTTTTCCCCACCCCCAGAATGTCTTGTCCCCACTCCTGACCTCATGCGTGTGGCTGCCACCGCACCCCAACTCGTCACTGAGTTCCACCTGAGCCCCAGCTTGTTCTTTCCAGTGCGCTGCCATAATTATCAGGCTCTTTCCCGCTTCGTTTTTTGGTCTTTTTCCCTATTAATGCCAGGGTTTTTTATAGTGAAGCGATTCAAGAGCGGCAGATCATGTGCGTGTCAACTAAAAAAACATTATGAAGACCAAACCAAGATCCTCTCATATTTAAGCATAACAACTCTACACACCCCCGCGCTCGTGCACCCGGAAATACTTTTTTTAATGGATTCATCCTGACGCAATTCGGACCGAAACAAATTTTGTAGGAAAATTCGGCGAAGTCACCGAATCGAATTTTTGAGAAATTTGCCCATCTCTAGCGTCTTTATTTTATTTTAATTTATTTTAAAATACAATCTTCAGAAAGGGGCATGCAATCCCCTTTAAATTGAAGCTTATTTTTAAAAATTTATTTAAAACTACTGCACAAGTTTATAGTTTTTTTTTTTTTTTTAATTCACAGGACACTATTATGACTTTGCTTTAATTTATGGCATTAATTGTACAAAATAGAACTCTAAACTTAAAAGCGAACCTGGAACATTGAAATAGCAGTGTGCTATAGAGAAGAAGGAGCAGAACTGATATTTAGTTTTCCTGGAAACATATCAGCATGATTTGTCTTTTATTCATTAAAACCTCTGCTCTTTTTGGATTTAGAAGTCAAGAGGCTTTTCTCTTTATGCACTAGAAGGCTGTCAATTACTTATTGGGATCACCCACTTGACTGCTAAGCCTAGAATGAGCAGACATGTAAAGCAATAAATAAATAAATGATAGGTGTGTAATGAGCCCTGGTACCAAGATAGAGTGACACAGAAAGGCAGACAGTGTAAGCCCTAGCGCTAGACACCCTGCCTCTGCATACTTGCTTACCAAACCCTAAATGGTCGACGACAACTGGACAATGCTCCCTTCACTGGTTAAGTAAAATACTGAACAGGTACAATAAAGAACAGTTGCACAGAAAATAGGTCAAACCAGAGAAAGCATAAATGGTACAGAGGCGGCAGGCAAGAAACGTAGGTCAAAAATGTGGGCAAAGAGGTCAGAAATGCAGACTATCGCAAGCAAAGTCCCAGAGAAAAAGTTGTCTTCTTAAAGGATGCCAGAGTCCCATTCAGAGCGTGATTGGACCAGACCTCTGCTATCCAAGTCACACAGAACACAGGCTGACAAGGAAGAAAGATGAGTGGTGAAGGCAACTGTCAATCACCACTCAGTCTAAACTATCTGCTGCCCAGAACTAGGGCTAGCAGAAATAACCAGACGGGTGTGGTGGAGACCCTGTCAATCAACACACAGTCAGTACAGAGTTCAGATTAGTACAAAAAAAACCCCCACCCAATTTTGACACCGAATCATAGCCAAAAGCACAGTCTCTGCCACACTCCACAGGCAAAGGACTGTGCTGCGGCCTGAACAGGCATAATCATTACAAGGTAATGATAAGTTATACAAGAACTTTTCTTACGAAACTATATATCAATCTTCTTGGCTATTTCTGCTTTACAATATGCTTTTTCTAGACTGCACTTTCAATATAACAGCTTTCTTTGAATTAGCTTGTGGTCACCAATTTCTATTATTGCTGTTCCTATTAGATATCGTAATGTAATAGATTTTAGTATGGTTTTCATGGTCTTCCGTGATTCTGTAATTATCTCTTTTAAAGGCTTTTGTCACTGTGATGTCTTTTATTTGGCACATCTTCACTAAGTTAAACGTGTTTATATAATTTCTCTAGAAAGTGAAGTGAGGGAAGCTCATTTATATAGTAATATATTTAGTTACTGAAGCATGCTGAAACACATTTCACCTTTGTTTAATGTCTCTATTATGGATTTCTCACATCACTTTGATAGACCTTCATTTGCTAAAGTATTTTGACACAGGATTATTGTTCTTTCACTTTTTAAGTTTGCATTTATTTCAAAGAAATAGAGACATTTATAACAGTTTGGTTAATACTTTTGTGCTTTTAGACATACATTTCTATGTTCATAATTACTGTGAGAGTTGAAATACATGCTAACTGTGATAACTTTGTAATGTTTTGATTAAGAAATATCTTTAAAGAATATAAACAATCATTTGACACCAGAGAACACTTATTAAAATCTATGTAATATAAAAGAATATACTGCAATAATCTTCTAATAATCTTACATTATAGGAGAATGAAGTGGACTAATGAGCTGAGCCTGCTCTATACAAAGCAGGTAACGACTGTTAATTACAGCTGATCACGAACCTTTACTGATTTAAATGCCGCAACAATCACAGCCGCATCATACAGAATCATTCCAGTCCTTTACAGGTTGACATGGCATCCCCGGTCAGTTGTCATTTGTAGAGATGTTGACATTGCATTTGGGGCCCTAATGAAGGCTTCAATGGTTGTCATGTTACTACTTTTATTATACCTTTCCAGAATCAAGATGTAAAATAAGAGCCATATTTGTACACTGTCCTACAATATTTATATTGCAGAATATTGTATAAGCGATCGCATATCCTAGAGGTCAAGTTGCCTAAAAGAGACTACAAGTACGAATAAAAAATTTTTTTACAAATAAAATTTAAATTAAAAAAATATTAAAAGTTTAAAACCACTCTTCACCATTTTACAAATATAATAATAATAATAATAATAATAATAATAATAATAAGAATAAAAAAACACATAATAGGTAACGCCGCATCCATAAAATTTCAATCTATCAAAATATAACAACATTTACCCTGTATGTTGGGCACCATAGGAAAAATTAATTCCTCAGATCAAATTAGAAAAAAAAGCGATCAAAAAGTTGCATATCCTAACAAAAATTAAAAGGTTATGGGGTTTGAAAAGCAGGGAGAAAGAACAAAAACCAAAAATCCAGAAATAGCTTGGTCCTTAAGGAGTTAATAGGGACGTAATGGTAGATGTATCATGCCTCACATTGTTATTTACTTGGGGGAATTGTTCTGGTTGCAGTAATGATGATGGATGATGGATAAAGCATTTTACAGGACGTGTTGTTAGCAATATCAATAAAGAGAACATTAAAGAGTAGAAGTGTTTTAGTGCAGTGCCTTGTTCAATCTCAATAATGGGTATAGTTACCGAAAATGGATAAAAATATCTGTTGGTGGATGCGAACTCCCACCAATTTCTAGCACTAATACATTCATGCCACTTTATAAACCAACGTACTTTTTTAGTTGCATCTATAAAGGTCAATTCATAGGGACAGGGGCTCATGGGCCCAGGTGCTAGAAATCAGTCCCCCCCTTCCGCATTTACAGTAAAATAAAAATTTCATTCCATTTACAATGTCTATGGGAGAGACAGGTGCAGGTCCCAAAGGTGGGATATGCCATCAATGTCTGTAGTGAGACAACCCCTTTAACTTTTTTACTTTTTTAACAGCAAAAGTGGTGGTAAAATGAGTTTTATAATTGTTTCACTTTTCCATCATGGACATTTATATATAGGCAATGTAAAGTAATATGAATATATAAAGTATATAAAGTGATATAAATATATGGTCATAGGGGCTGAGCTAAAATTTGTGGTTTGGGCTGTTAGCATTTATTTTATTAATAATTTATGTTGTGTTTTGTTATTTTGTTTTACATACTGTGCCCCCCATAAGGTCAGAAAAAGACCTTTGGAGGCATTTTTATATCACCTTTTTTGGGGTGATATCCTCTGTAACTGGGGTGGTATATTAGCCCCAGTTACAGGGAATATGCATCCTCTGCACTGACTCCAGAGCTGAACTGGGTCTGATAAGACCAAGCAGCTCGGGTAGTCACTGAGTCCTGGCGGTCATTTAACCACTGGTGCCAGGAAATTGACATGGGCTTCCTGCCTGTCTTTGTATATATACATTCATTGAATGCATTATATATAGTGATTGAGAAGCCAGGGATGGTAATAAACTTTCCCTGTCTTCTCAGTGGAGAGCCCAGCTATTGCTGATAGCTGGCTCTACACCCACACAGCATTACAAATAGTGTACAGCTGCTCTCTCTGCACGGACGTTCCAGAACATCCATGCAGAGATAAATGGCCACAAACTGGACTCTTATAGTTGGCAGGCAAGTAATTAATAAAATGTAAAAATAATGTAAAAAACCATGCCAAAAAAAGAGAAATATACCCTTCCCATAACACAAAAGTAGCACCTGCTACTCAGAAGTTGTCAGGTATGAGGCACAAGATGTTACTTCTCAGGTTAGACAGTAGGTGTTAGGGTAGGTTCACATGATGTCTCTGCATATATTCGTGGTATCCATCGGGGGTTCCAGGCTAAAAGGTACCCTGGTGGATACTGTACACAACTTGGCTACATTTCTTCATTTACCCTTATGAGGCCACCACAGCTGTATTACGATATCCATCAGGATACCTTTTTTCCTGGAACCCTGATGGATACCATGAATGTATGTAGAAATGCTGTGTGAACCCACCTTTACTTCTTAGATAGTACCAAGGTAGTACCAAGTGCCTCATACCTGACAAGTCACATCTGGTGACTCATTTGTAATGCTGTAAGTGTTGTACTGGGACCAAATGCCTGCTGCATGATGGAGAGGAGCAGCTCCACTAAGCACTTCCTCTTCCTGTTGCCCTCCTCATTCTCCCCATTCTACACATATTCTAATGATGGTCAGTGAGTAGACTGCCAAGTTTGCATCTTCTCCAACTGAAGGCAGACCCAAACACTGCTGACCATGTGCTCTCTCCCCACCCAACTCTTTTTTTGCTCTGCACTGCTCCCCCTCCCGTTCATGTTCCTCCTCCTGGCATCGCCCACACAGCAATAAACTCAGCATATACATGAGAGAGGAGGAGCAGACACAGACTTTTTTCTCTCTTGCTGAAGCTGTGCCTGCGCTCATCTTCTCCACACTAACACCAGCCTTCTCATAGCCCTGGCGCCCACCCCTTCCCCACTGTGGTGCGACCAGGACATAATAAGGTGGGCGCCACTCTTGTTGTAAAGCTACATATCGCTAGGTCTCGGTGACATAGCGATATTTACAACAGCTATAGGAGTGTGGCAAGGGGGGGCTTTGGGGCCTTCCTAGCTAAGGGTCCCAGTTGCAAGTGCGACTGCTGTGACCAATGTAGCTATGGTACTGCATGAGGAATCTCATTTAATGAAGGCTCATGTATACATGCAGTAGACTTCAATTAAATTTAGTAGACTGTGAATCAACGAAATGATTGAGATGTGGGAATCACCAAAAATAACAGTTTATGGCCTAATGTTTATAATACCTTTTATCAAGTAATCATAAAAATTTCGAATCATGAACCCCTACTGATGAAATTTTCTGGCATACTTCAATCACCTATTGAAATGTCAAGATTGTAGGTCCCCAGCTGTAAGGCTAAATCCCGACAGCATCAGACAAAAAATGACCGAAAGTTGACTATTTTTTTCTTGATGTACGGCCGCAGTTTTTGTCACTGTATTTGCAAAAACTGCTGTTGGTACTTGATTTTTTGCCCTCGGTCCATACAATTTATTGTATGGGATGACAACGAAAAAACACAAAGCGCCTGCGTATTATACACACGCAACCATTGCCCTCTTCCATGTAGTCCTACTTTCGGAAGTGCTCCAATCCAAATTGAAGAGGTGAAGTACATTTTCTGCAACATGCTTGAATCTTCTTTACATCCCACATTTTCCACAGTGGGAGAGTTGGCACGTTGTAGACATCATCTAGTTTATCTTTACGTTGTAAGTTATTCAGGATAACTGTTGCCAGCTTTAGACCCACTCTATTTTCACTCTATTTAACTGGTATTGTGAATTGGGGTGTCATAAAGTGGGAGCTTCTTACTTACTGTTAGAAAATAATAATTAATAATAATAATAATAATAAATAATAAATATAATAATAATAATTCAGCATCCACAGTTAACAATGAATATGGGATGTCTTACAGATAAGAGATGTTTAATTCATTTGGGACCTAACGTTAAAATAAATGGGCCACAGATTATATAACAGCCGAAAAACTGAAACCTTCGCTAATTTACCATCATTAAAAGGTCCATGGCCCTCCACCATGGTTTGAGCCCGTATAGTATTAATTACAGATTTCTATGTTTGAGGAAACATCATTGATGGAGGTTCGTGCACCTATGCAATCGATTGATTTCATTTGAAGATCCATTAGCAATATCCAATTAAAACCTGTAGAGTACCACTATGTTTTAGTGAAAAGCAAGATTCACAGCTCATTGACCCTGACATCTTCTAAAATATCATATTATGAGATAGCTAAATCCAGACAATGCATTGAAAAGCATCAGATAATTTGCATTAACCATGTATCATGGCCAAATATTTTATGATCCTAAAAAATAGCTACTTTTTTAAGACAAAAATACAAAACCATTCTCAGATGAGGCCACATCACAGTTCTGACCTGTTGGCTGGTATGATAACATTAAAAGATACCAGAGATTGAAAGATGAATTTAAAAATCCTGGGCCACATGTATGAAAACTGTCTAGGTCTAAGACATTCTTTGTTGGCCATAGCAACCAATCATCTCACCTTTAATTTTTTCAGAGCACTATATGAAATGAAAGGGGAGATGTTATTTGTTGCAACAAAGAAAGTCTTAGACCTATACAGTTTTCATACACAAGGCCCTTTGTTCTTGTTCCCTTATGTTTATAAATTTGAGGAATGAGAAATTGCATTTTGCTTCTAACATTTTTTTAGGTTTTTGGGAAAGATATGCTTTCAAAACTGATTTCTCACTCTCTGTTTAAGCCTGTTATTTTTTTGTAAGATAAAATGTATTAAATTTTCTGATATACTTTCTGTATTAGTTCCTCTTTATGTTTTGGATCTCAGGTTGCAGTCATTTAATCAGAATTATTGTTTACTTGTAGTGGATGTAGCTATGTCCATGATCATGTAGGAACACGTGGCTCATTAGCAGACCCAGTTCTGACTGTTCTGTATCTGTAATCAGTCTTGAACATGTCTTCACTACATGAACATAGACAGGTTTTAATCCACAGGAGATAAACAATAATTTTCCTAGTAAGTGACAGCGGGCAGAGTTTGATAGGGGAATCAATACAAAATAGTTCATAGTTATCTCAGTTTCACAGTAAGTTTTGCTACATATTTTTACAGGTGACACGTGTTGAAAACCTGCGAAAAAGACTGCTAAAAATGTTAAAATGAACCTCGTTATAACACACTGCTCTGTTTGAATGCGTCCTCTTTTTTCCAGTGCTCCTACTTATGTGAATTGTCTATAACATTTTAAGAAAGTCTATGGATATTATGTTAGGCTACAATTTGTTTGCAGTTCAGCTTATAACAGTATTATTACAATATATAACTAATTTTGACAATATAGCATTTTACATCATTACAGCATTCATTATAATTTAACGGAGATTGAAACCAACATACTGTATAAACTAATGCATTAGCTAAGAACACATAAAAATGATGGTGTCAGGTATGTTAAGGTAATTAGTTTAGGGAAACTTTCAAGATTAAATAACATACCGTTTTTCTAACACCTAACTGAAAATGAAAAGAAAATTCTATATTTCAAATTCAGAAGAACAAGGTTACTTCATTATAGGTATATATTACTTAACTTTCTATAATGCAATATATACACTAAAAATGTCCATTTAAAGGCATAATCAAAAATTAAACTATTCTTGCCATATTGTAGCTAAAACTGACAGTTCTTTCTGCACATTTGTTCTATTACATGTATTGTTTTTGGTTGTCCAAATTGTTTTCCTTTGAGATTATTCATCTAACTTCAATCATATTTGTTCAGGCTGATGTATCACATCTGCACTGTGCAAATACTAATAAATCATGATACACAAACCAAAAAAAAATTACCCGATTCTGCCAAAGTTTATCCTCTTAGATACAATCAAAGATTGCCCAGATTATATTGTGGAATGATTTATAGTTATATAAGAAGAGATAGTGATGCAGTACATCAGACTCTCTCTCATTCATCGAACTCTAGGCACAGTCCAATAAGTTCTTTATCAATGAGAATAAAAAGAAATCAGTAAATTACACTGCTATGTTAGAAAGAAAATGTAATATTTCTCCTCAAAATGCCTGCGTAACTTGCCCATTCAAATAAATCAAAATCTTAAACATAATGAAGAACCGGAACAACTTAACTTTTATCCAATGAACAATTTATATTTACTGTTGTAAAGACAGAGTAATCAAAGATAAAAAAAACTGACATTCTACACTAGTGTAACTTTAAACATTGACTATTAAAAAATGTAGCTTTCTAGTCTTCTTTCTATCACTCTACAGTACTCCATCAAACTAAATCCACTTTTGACTGTGCAAGTAATTCTTGTAAATAGGAAAGTCAGTGGTATAAACTGACCTTCAGCCTATGCCTGTGGTTGGATTAATACAGTAAATAGCTGCAGTGAAGTTGAAAAGTGAACAGTTAAAAGAGTATTCCCATCTTGGAAATTTTTAGCATATCCATAGAATATGTCATAAATGCCATAATCTGATAGAAACAGAGGTGGGAATGAATAGCCTTTTAACTCTTTACATTGCTAGCATCTAATGTTGTGCTTCAGATTTTGGACAAGGTCAAACTTGACTCAAAACTGAGCTTCAATCCAGGTCAGTCAGAATAGATCTTTGGTGATACTAACCATAAATTGGGGTTAAGGTTTATTTTACTGGGTGCAAATGGTTACCTGTTCCCTAACATTTCCCATCCCATATTGATATCACTCCGACATCACTTCTGTTACGCGATGTCTACATAGCACCAGTTTTCCATCAGATTCTCTGTGGTTTTTAGTATTTAGAAACCTTTGAAAATGTGACAGAGAACTTTTCACATACACTTCAATACAAAAAAGACCTGTAAGTCTAAATGGGTCTTTTTTTTTCTGGTCATTTATTCAAAGCTGGAGGTTATAAGTTTTAGGAACAAGATGTAAAATCTGCCAGGGTACGACAGAAAATTTACTATTGAAATTCTATGGTTATGTCTACACAGCACAGGTTTTCCATCAGATTTGCTGTGGTTTTTAGTATTTAGAAACCTCTGAAAATCTGACGGAGAACTTTTCACATGGACTGCCTGAAAAAAACATCCAAAAAACACACACTTAAAACCTTAACAAAAAACTAAAAACCACCCCAAAAACTTGTCAGTTTTGGTTTTTGATGAGTTCTTTGTCCTATGCTGTGTGGTCCTAGCCTTAAAGTCCGGACTGGCTCAGAAAGGCACATGTTTTCCGTCAGATTCGGTTTTTGATGAGTTTTTTTGTCCTATGTTGTTTGGCCCTGGGTCTATACAGCATAGGACAAAAAACTAATCGAAAATCAAAACCTAAAAAACGCTTTGAGTATTTTGTCAGTTTTTCGTCCAAAGCAGCTGGATTTCCGACAAGTTGTTTGAATGTTTGTTTGTTAAAGTTTTTAGTGTGGTTTTTTGGGCGGTTTTTCAGGCAGTCTATGTGAAAAGTTCAGATTTTCAGAAGTTTCTAAATACTAAAAACCACAGCAAAACTGACGGAAAACCTGTTCTGTGTAGACATAGCCTTACTCCTTTGTGAGCCAGTCCGAACCTTAAGAAAACCTCCAATGGGCACCTAGACATGGTGGGTTCCTGGGCTGCTTTTCAAGGGGAAAGGTAGAAAAAAAAGAGGCAGAAAGCAAGAGACAGAGTGGAAGACTCGTGTGCAATATATACTGTTGTGTACATTAGCTGTAGGATAGGGACCAAACATTTGCTTTCCTGGGGGGCCCCAAACACCTCAGTCCATTACTTCTGGTCTAATATCAGCTAGGTAACACTAATGTGGTATTGGACTGTAAGTGATGTCAGACAGAAGTGACTTCAGAGCAACAGCACCAGGGAACAGAAGCAGGGGCAGAACTGCTACTTCTGGGGTAGCAGCTGTAGCATCTGCTAAGGGGCCTGCCACCCCCAAGGGCCAGGCGCATCCTGCCTCTGAATGCCCAAGCCCTCTCTCCCCAGCATTCAGAGGCAGGACTTCTTGATCTTAGCAGAGCAGAGCGCCACTGGTGCGCTCCTCTGCTAATCCGTCTGGGAAGCCTAAGGGCTTAGACCTTAAGCCTACCAGGCATCTGCTCCCAGTGCTGATGTTAGCAGTGCAATGATGTCAAATCATTGAGCTGCCCGCGCTAGTCTGCCGCTCGTAACATCAAGCGATTGTGGAGACAGGGGAGTTAGTTATTTCTTTCTTTCTTTTTTTAACACTAATGGAGCCTACCTAAAGCCTGTCTGCCTATGTGTGACCCGCTCTAGCCTACCTAAAGCCTGCCTACCTATGTGGGGCCCCCTATAGCCTACCTAAAGCCTGCCAATGAATATGTGGTCCCCATAGCCTACCTAAAGCCTGATTTCCTATGTGGAGACCGCTAAAGCCTACCTAAAGCCTGCCAGCCTCCAGATGTAGCAAAGTACAGCTTGACCGTGATATCATGGCTTTTCGTGTTATCTGCTCTGATCTGTAAACAAAGGCCATTGGAAAGCATTAAAAAAGTTGAGATAACATTCTATGCCATGATATCACTGTGCAATATCTGTTCTGTTTAACTGTGCCACATCTGTATGTGGGGTCCCATGTAGCCTAGAACAACTACTAATGGTTAAAGCCACTAAAGATCCCTGATTAATATTCAACAGAAGGGAAAAAATTATTCAAATATAACCTTTAATAAATACCAATAGAAAAATTAGATAAATTCAGTGTTATGCCTCAGCTATACACCTTGGCTATATTTTTTATGTTCTTTGTATTCGTATACTGTATATTTGTGTTTCAGTTGCACCAGCTCCATGTAGTGGCTGTTTGGGCACACTTCTAGTTAGCATACATTATGTTAACTTTGTCCCAGTAAGGCTGTCTTAATCATATCACATGTTCACCTGCTGATATCATAGTCTTCTTCATCAGCAGCCATTTTCTCCTAGATATATGTAGATTGAAGACAGGTAGAACCATCCCCTCCCATCCAGATCTACAGTTAGCATTGCTGGTAAGGTTAAACTGCCATTCGGGATTACACATTGAATAGTGTTGTATTCTATGCCAATAGCTGTTGTTTACAGTTAGTTGTTGTGTCCATGTTTGCTGCAGACTGGATAGCACATGTACCCTGTACCCTCACATGTACATGTCTGCACACTTTCCATCCTGCATTGTTTCTTATACACATGTAATTATGCCTGCATTGTCTTCTATATACTTCATGCTTGTATGCTGCTACATCATAGTAAGTGTATGTTTTGTATGTTCCACAGTTTCACTCTATCCTATGCAATAAAGTTGAAATACGGACATCGCTCCTTGTCAATGCTTGCTGGGAAAGAGTTTAGCTGCCTGTCAACTTCCTCCGGCAGACAGAACACATTGAGATAGATCTGCCTGTTGGAGCTGTAAAATATCTCACTTTGCCGACCCGCATTCATACATGCGTCGGAGTTTTCGAATCTGGTGCTTCCCGCCCCAGAATGCCCACAGAACGGCCCTTCATGTTAGGCACTTTACAAAGTGGCGAACCTTGCGCTAACAGCGCATTAGGTGCGTCCGACAGCGTAGCCAGCACAATGAGGCACATTATACGCCTGAAAATGTGTGAAAGCTCCGATCATACACGTACCCCATAGGGAGCACAGAACGTTCAAAAATACAAAAGACTCAAGCATGTCCCATAAAAGCAAGGATATAAGATACACTTAAAAATGGAGACAAACAATATAAAAAATGGGGATTCACCCTAGTAGACACTACGAACTAGAGATGGGCGAATTTCTCAAAAATTCTGTTCGCATACTTCGCCTAATTTACCGTCCAAAGTCTTTCCTACCCGAATTAATTAGAGACGAATCACGTTAAGAACAGCTATTTCCTGGCTGCAGAGAGCCTGTAGGGTGTTGTAGAACGTTGTGCCATGCTTAAATTTGCATAGGGAGCATGCTTTGGTCTTCATACAATACTGTGTTTTAGCATGACACGCACATGACAGTCGCCGCTCTTTGAATCGCTTCACTCTAAAATTCCCTGGGCACTTATGAGGGCAAAACTGACCAAAAAACTGAAGCGGGAATGCAGCCTGATAAAGTCATGGCAGCGCCAGCTGGTAAAAAACAAGCTATGGGCTAAGGTCCTACGATAGCGTCAAGGAACACAGAAGTAGGTTACTGGAGCCGGCAGAGGTCTCAGCACAGTAAGGGGATGTCACAGCAGGGGTCACTCCATGAGCTTCAAACCGTCACTGAATATGACAGAACCTGTTCTGTTAAATGCTGATACATGTAGAGGCCCCCCGAATGAGTGGAGAGGGTGTCGGCAGTAATTTTGCGTTGACGTCTCCAATCATTTTTCCCTTCCTTTCATCCTTCAGTGTCGGCTTTCAATCGGTCAATAATCCATCAGTATTGCAAAAGCCAAAAACAAACAGGAGTTGATCCAAAACAGAGATGACCAGTAAATGGGATACTTGCATGTCTTCTGTGTTCTGTATCCACTCCTGCTTTTGGCTAGACAATCCTGATCCTTCCCATTCCTTCTGAAAGGTGAAAAGAAGGGGAAAACCAAACATATTGGCAACGTCATAGAGTGGTGAGGGTGGAAACAGCATTAGGAAACCACAGGGTGTTCCAGTGAGACAGCGGTCACTTGGCAGCAGCATGAGTAGGCCACAGAGTGGCACAATTACAGAGTATGGAGGTCACGGCAGCAGCAACAGCAGCAGCATGGGGTCATAGAGTGGCACAATGACATTCGGGAGGTGGCACAAAGAGGAGTAGGCCACAGAGTGGCACAATGACAGAGTGTGGAGGTGGCACAAACAGGAGTAGGCCACAGAGTGGCACAATGACAGAGTGTGGAGGTGACGGCAGCAGCAACAACAGCAGCAGCAGCAGCATGAGGTCAGAGAGTGGCACAATGACAGAGTGTGGAGGTGGGTGGCAAAACCAGTCCCTGGTAAAGATGGTGGTAGGCAGATGGAGCAACTGGCAGCAGATGTGTGGCATCAGGCGGGTGGCGGCATCAGAATAGTGGCTGAGGCAGGTAGTTTGAATCCAGACTCAGTTCTCAAAGTTTTGGTGAGGCGTTATGGCTGATGTAATCTGATGCCTAAGGCATTGGTGTGTGGAAATCCTGGCCAATCCATGCCCAATTCATCTTGACAAAGGTCAGTCGCTCCACATTTCCAGTGGACAAGCGGGTTCTCCTTGGGGTAACGATGGCCCCCGACGCACTGAACACCCGCACTGAACACACACTGCTGGCCGGGCAGGACAGCTTCTCCACTGCAAACTCAGCAAGTTGCAACCACACATCCAGTTTGGCTGCTCAGTAGTCCAGTGGATCTCCTAACTGGGGTGGCAGAGTGCTGTCCAAGTAGGCCACCACCTGTTGGTTCAGGGTCTACTCCAGGTCCTGCTGCTGTTGGTGAGTGCCCTCCTCACTAAGCGGGAAAAGGAAGCTGCTCATCAGCGACTCCAGACTTAGGTTGCTACTGATGGAGCTGGTACTGCTTCTACCCCCCACCTTTCCACAGCAGCCGTGGCAGTGGTACGTGAGTGCTGAGGAATCCCCCGGTCAGACCTGTCAGAGGATGGACCATGCTGCACATAGGAAGCGGCCATCTGACTACAGAGGATTTCTCTATAGTATTTGAGTTTGTCCTCCCTCCTAGCAGCTGGAAAAAAGGCTCCCATTTTGGACCGGTAGCAAGGGTCCAAGAGGGTGGAGAGCCAGAAGTCATCCCTCTGCCGGATGGTGACTTTTCGGCTGTCACTAGCCAGGCCAATCAGCATGCTTCGGGTCATGTACACAAGTGACTCTGAGGGACTCCCTGCTTCTATCTCCACTGTATACCGCCACAGTGCTTGGGGGTCATCTGCCTCATCTTCCTCATCTCCATCTACCTCCTCCAGCTGCTCCTGCTCCTCCTCTCCGGTCACCTCTGAAGAAAAACCACTCATTTCACCAGACAATGCTTGTGCTCCAATGTCCTCCTCCTCCTTCTCCTCCAGCTCAGTCCCCACCGGACTCATGTAGCCGCGAGATGTAGTCTCCACTCCTCCAGTCCCCTGCCCAGACAGATTTTTCAGCATCTGTTCCAGGAAGCAGTGGAATGACGTTATTCATCCCGTAGTCCTGGCGACTGACAAATAACGTCACCTCCTCAAACGGCCTCAGCAAACGGCAGGTGTCACACATGAGCTGCCACTGGCTGCATTAAAAATAAAAAGGGGAGTACTCCTGTCCACCTGGATCATCAAAAAATCGTTAATGGCCTCTCTCTGTTCATACAGTCGGTCTAACATGTGCAGGCTGGAATTTCAATGGGTGGAAACATCGCATATCAGAGTGTTGGGGGAGGCCGTTCTGCTGCTGCAACTCGAGGAGGATGTTCCTGGCTTTGTAGGAATGGATGAAGTGCATGCACAGTTTCCTGGCCAGTTTCAGAATGTTCTGAAGATCGATGGAAGACTTCAGGAACCTTTTCACAACCAGATTGAACGCATGCATCATGCAGGGCACATGGACATCCCTCCTCGGTGCAGCGCAGACACCATGTTCCTCCCATTATCCGTCACCATGGTTCCGATTTGCAGTTGGCGCAGAGAAAGCCACACATCGATTTCTTGCTGCATGACGTGGAGCAGTTCCTTCCCTGTGTGACTTTGTTCGCCGAGGCAAGCCAGGTGTAGAACTGCGTGACACCGCTGTGCCCTACACATGTGGTATGATGGAGCAGCACTTGTGGAGGCTGAGATGGTGGTGGTGGTGGTGGTGGTGGTGGAGGAGGAGGTGGCCATTGGCGCAGGAGCAGCAGTTTGAGAACGTGGAGGAGAAAGCATCGTCTCTTGTCCAAGTTGTTAGTGTTTCTGGGCAGGAAGCACATTCACCCAGTGGGCCGTAAAAGACATGTACTGACCGTAGTTACAGCTCCACACGTCCGTGTTGCCGTGCACCTTGGAAGAAAACAATAGGCTCAAGGACTGGCCCACCTTCTGTTCTACATATTTGTGAAGGGCTGATACTGACTTTTTGGAAAAGAAATAACGGCTTGGGACTCTCCACCTCAGCGCGGCACAAGCCATTAGTTCTCTGAACAATGCAGAGTCCACCACTTGGAAAGGGATGGACTACAGTACCAACAACTTGGACAGGAGCACGGTCATCTTCTGCACCTTAGGATGGTTGGATGCATACTGCTGTCTCTTGGCAATCGCCTCGGTGAACAACTGCTGGCGTCATGAGTGGCGAGGAGCAGGTGCAACTGGAACGGTAGATGATGGGAAAGACAAACAGCTCCCTTCTGCAGAGGTGGTGGAGCCTTGACTGGCTGAAATGGCATGCATGCCACTGAGTGCTGCTGCTGTTGCTGCGGCAGGATGGACCACCACATCTGAGCCACGATTCTCCCAGGCCACTGGATGCTGCACGTGTTGACGCAGGGCTGTGGTGCCAATGTTAGCTCCCTGGCCACGCTTCACTTTCTGCCCACAAATTCTACATATACCCATGTTCGGCTCCTCCGGTGTCTTAGCAAAAACTGCCACACCCCCGCCGAGTAGGTGGTTTTGCCGCCAACGCTCCGCACTGATTGACTACTACAACTGCTGCCTCGATGAGCACCTGTGCCGCTACTTTCTTGGACCTGCAAAAAGGGTCGTCTACCCCGTGGCCGTTTGGCTCCCGACTTCGCACTGCTGCTACCCTGCTGACTCGGCCACACTACCGACTTGCTGGCTGCGCCACTGCCTGGAACACGACAGCTGACGCCCTCTTCTCCTGACGATGATGAAGCCCTTGCTTCACACAGCTCCCAAGTACGATCGGTCTCATCATCATCAATTATTGTTGGATCTTCACTGCTGTCCTCCTCAACGGTCTTGGTATGCAGAGGCTGACCCCTCACAACATGACCTCCATGCCAATCTCCACATCCACACTTTGCCGCCTACTGCAAGAAGCAGGGGATGTCGTTCCCACTTCTTCGCTGCCAAGTAGCTGCTGACTGTCCTCAAATTGTTCATCCTCGCTCTATAGTGGCGCTGAGCCCAGACCACATAGTATATCTCTGGCTGAGGGAATCGGACGGGACAGAGGCGGGTTGAGGACAGGGGGGTGCGCTGCCGCTCCGCGGGCCATGCCAACTAAGGGTGTGTCTGACGTTCCCACCGACTCTTGGCTGGGGTTGGCAGATGTCATCTGGGAGGAAGTGGATGACCTAGTCAACTAATAAAGAATCCTTGGGTTGCTGGTCAACACACGGACGCTAGATGACACCGGCAGTTCTGGCCTCACCGAGTCACTCCTGAGTCACATGTTGTTTCAGAAATGTTTTCTTGTGCAGAACCATATGTTGCATTTGGCATATATTGCTTTTAACTTATACAGGGAGGAGTGGATGCCTCCATTTTGGTTTTATGCACCCTGCCCACCTCCAGAGGTTACTAAATCAGTGCAGTATTCTTATATAAGCTGGTGCCTTTTTTCTCTCTGGATTATGGAGGTCTGAGGACCCAATGAGAAGTCTGAACTGGACTCAAATGAGAGGTAAAAATAGAGTAGGACCACCTGCATGGAGGTCCGTTGAAGTCGGAGGGTGGCTTTAAACAGTTTTGATCAAAACATGTGAACTAAGAACCTCAAAGTTTTTTTCATGTATTGTAGATAGCATAAATTCTTTTTTGGAGGTTTCCATGTTTTGTTTGTTTGCTCTTTTTGCTGATGGTGTGCTACTGATATTGGGATGTGTGTATCACAACCATGCCAATGTACACCTGTGTTCACATGTTGTTTCAGAAATGTTTTTTTTTTGCAGAACCATACGTTGCATTTGTCATATATTGCTTTTAACTTATGCAGGGAGGACTGGAGGCCTCCATTTTGTTTTTTGCACTGTGCCCACCTCCACAGGTTACTAAATCAGTGCAGTATGCTTATAAAGCTGGTGCCTTTTTTCTCTCTGGATTATGGAGGTCTGAGGACCCAATGAGAAGTCTGGACTGGACTCAAATGAGAGGTAAAAATAACCTGCATTGTGGTCCCGTTGAAAGTCGGAGGTGGCTTAAACAGGTTTGATCAAAACATGTGAACTAAGAACCTCAAAGTTTTTTTCATGTATTGTGGATAGCATAAATGCTTTTGTGGGGGTTTCCATGTTTTGTTTGTTTGCTCTTTTAGCGGATGCTGTGCTACTGGTATTGGAATGTCTGTATCACAACCATGCCAGTGTACACCTGTGTTCACATGTTGTTTCAGAAATGTTTTTTTGTGCAGAACCATATGTTGCATTTGGCATATATTGCTTTTAACTTATACAGGGAGGAGTGGATGCCTCCATTTTGGTTTTTTACACCCTGCCAACCTCCACAGGTTAGTAAATCAGAGCAGTATGCTTATAAAGCTGGTGCCTTTTTTCTCTCTGGATTATGCAGGTCTGAGTAGCCAATGAGAAGTCTAAACTGGACTCAAATGAGAGGTGAAAATAGAGTAGGACCACCTGCATTGAGGTCCCGTTGAAAGTCGGAGGTGGCTTAAACAGTTTTGATCAAAACATGTGAACTAAGAACCTCAAAGTTTTTTTCATGTATTGTAGATAGCATAAATGCTTTTTTGGAGGTTTCCATGTTTTGTTTGTTTGCTCTTTTAGCTGATGGTGTGCTACTGATATTGGAATGTGTGTATCACAACCATGCCAGTGTACACCTGTGTTCACATGTTGTTTCAGAAATGTTTTTTTTCTGCAGAAACATACGTTGCATTTGGCATATATTGCTTCTAACTTACACAGGGAGGAGTGAATGCCTCCATTTTGTTTTTTTTGCACCCTGCCCACCTCCACAGGTTACTAAATCAGTGCAGTATGCTTATAAAGCTGGTGCCTTTTTTCTCTCTGGATTATGGAGGTCTGAGGACCTAATGAGAAGTCTGAACTGGACTCAAGTGAGAGGTAAAATAGAGTAGGACCACCTTCTTTGAGGTCCTGTTGAAAGCCGGAGGTGGCTTAAACACTCCTGCTGCGATGTCCCCTTACTGTGCTGCGACCTGTGCCGGCTCCAGGAATGTTTGTGCCACTGCCACTCGTATGTGAAGAGCCTGCCATCTCTCTGTTTGACATACTGTTTGTTCAAAAATTTACAGACTCTGTTTAATGAAGATATCTGTATATGATAAATACACACCCTGTATTTGACTCCAAATGAACCCACTAAAAGGCTTGGGTATCCTTTGGATATAAATTGCGCTCCAGAAATGACCAGGAAAAATGTACTCGTATATGGCGTTTAAAAACACAGTGTATTTTACTGAATATAAAAGCACAAACACGCTTAATTAAGCCTTGAATATAAATTGCGCTCCAGAAATGACCAGGAAAAATGTACCCCTATGTGGCGCTTAAAAAAAATTGTATTTTACTGAATATAAAAGCACAAACATGCTTAATTAACCCTTGGATACAAATTGCGCTCCAGAAATAACCAGGAAAAATATACTTGTATGTGGCATTTCAAAACACCGTGTATTTTACTGAATATAAAAGCACAAACAGGCTTAATTAACCCTTGGATATAAAATGCGCTCCAGAAATGACTAGATGGAATTAAAATGTATATAGGGCAGAATTAGACCCACCCTGGACTTGAATTACAATACCCCACAAACTGAATCTAAATGATAACGGAAGAGGAGCAGTCTCTGATAAAAGCAGTGACACCTCCTCAAATCGCTGTTAAAAGCAATTTCCTTTGTTTGAGATCTCTGCTGCTCCCGCAGCAGCTGCTTATGTCAGTGCACAAGGAGAGCAGTGTGAGGAGCGAGCATGGCGCCCGTACTTATAGTGCTGTGACGTCACAGAAGCCCGCCGGTCTCTGATTGCCTTGATGTTGCATATTGTCATTTAGGGTCTTTCCCTTTCTTCCTCCCAAGAGTTATCTTCCCCACATGTCCACGCCATGTGCTTGCGGCCATTTTAGCAATACAAAAACACACTTCGTTACTCACGAATTACCCCAAACTTCTATTTCGTGTAGAATCAAAGTTTTCCTGAAATTCTAAACGAAGTCCACTTCGTTAGAATCAATTCGCCCATCTCTACTAAGAACCTAATGAAAATATGTTATCCATTGCCTACAACAACAGGAACATCACTGACAGGAACCTCACAATTCAATAAACTAACAACACCCCAGGAAACCCTTAGAAAATAGACCCATCATGTTTCGAGCCTCACCAGGTAGCCCTAGAGCTCCTCAGGGGATCAGTAAACGGGGAGATATGATGGAGCACGAAATTATGTATGAAATGATATGTAGAGAAGGAGCTTCAATATGTAACCATAAAAGCAATAGAGGGGTGAAAGTTGCAAATGCAATAGCAGGTGAAAATCACATATGTACAGTGATATATACTTAGTACAACAAAAAGTACAACATAAATAATCCTTGTGGACATCATTTACCTTAGACAAATATAAATTTTTACAAGTTTGTATGTAATTATAATTTTAAGAAAGACCCATGTTATCTGCTCTGATGATGATAGTCTTCAAGTGGTTCATAAACCTCAGATCTCATAATAGGGGTCATTTTACTTTCCATAAACTGTGTTTAGGTATAAGGTTGTTGCTAATGTTTTTTATATATAATGCCTGTCTACATAGGACACCTCTATAGCATCTCCACTTTCCTACGTACATATGTGGTGCAGACCTTTAGCCTCTCTACCCTCCTACCTACATATGTTTTTTTTCTGTGGCCCACCCCCACCTATTATAGCTACCTACTAGCCATGGGTATGGGGGTCGAGGTGGATAAAAAAAAAAAAAAACCTATCCCTGATGATCTCCTTAACATCAGGTAATTACTTCGCATAGCACATAACAGAAAAAACCCAAAAAATGGTCGTGCGTTTGATAAATGTGATGCAATTATAAAAATTTAACTTTTACTTCACAATTTAAAATAGTGTTGCGGCTAGCATTTTAAAACACATAAATGAGGGACACCTATATGGTGCCAAAAAATAGGAATTGGGCACTAAGAAAACTGAGACTCAAGACGGAGTCATAAGGGGTCTACATCCACGGTGTTGACTATTAGAGCACTCGCCCGATAAGGGCGGCCCCACACCGGTATGGGGGACTAACCCTGTAGATCAATATTACCACTTTCGTAGTAATCTTGCATGTCCCAAACATGTTCTGACCCAACACTGTATTTCAAGGGGACCAAATTGAAGTGATGTAATAAATCTAAAAATGGAAACTCAAAAATAGTCAATAATAGGGTGTTGTAGACAAATAAGTTATCCCTATTATATATTGTACATACTACGATATAAGATGATAAACACTTTGTATAGTGACAAATAATGAAAAAATGTTACCGGGTATATTATAGCCTATTTATGGGGCACAATTGGTGTTCATAATAAAGTGTGTCCCATCACTTTCCATTATACAAAATGCTTCCAATCCACTGTAAAATGTAAATATATGCTATCACAAAGAGAAATCTGCACTCACCAAAGGAGTCTATAGATCAATTTTCAATGCGGTCAAAGGAGCTGTTGGTCACGCAGACGTACGGAAGGGCTATGGTGTGCCCCGCCAGTTTGTTCAAAGGCACACCAGCAGCCTTAAATGTGAACGGGGACCGGATGTATTCACATTATTCGCCGTGAAACACGGTCACGTGCTTCCTCCGTCCCCCATCACTTTCCGCCCTTCGAGCGTCTATCCAGACAGGGACTTCACGCCCTGATTGTTGGTGTGTGTGACGAACACTGTATCGTGCGTAACGTTCATTCCGCCACACTCACAAATGCCGAGCTTTCACTCCCATCCTCTGCACAACAAAAACATGTAAGTTTACACTTGCGCAGCACTTAGATGGAAAAATGTGCCCCGGGGCAACGATATGGCCTTTACCACAGGACGCGATGACAATTCTCAACTCGCTGCTGTATTGAACAAAGACCAAATATACAAAAATTGATCTTGTTTGGCGTTCACCTCCTGATAATAATCAGGATGACTCGGATATGACCAGACAGTATAGTGTATACTCAGTAGTACATAGTGATTCACAGTATACATCAATATGATAGAATTTCTCCAATACATCTTTCATTTGTTCAAGAGGCTATAAAAAGATTTATAGTGTACAGCTGTATACTTGAAATGTACACAAAATGAAGTACCATATGGGCATAGCTAAGCCCAAAAAGAAGTATTCGCCAACATTTATAAGTAACAATTAAATTTAGCTGTCATTTGAGTCCCTGTGGGTATATGGTTCCCAAGGTGTAGATCCAAAAGGGTTTCGCGTCTGAGAAGGTTCCATATCTAAATTACCTTTCCTTTCATTTGGTACGAGTAGGATCAATTCCATGACCTAAGTCTTTAAAGGTTCCCCCTGTCTCGACTCCAGATCTGTCTAGATTATTGGGAGTATCTCTTTTGTGACGGATATCACAACAGGTGTTCACCTATTCTCTACTTAGTTCCCGGTTGTCTTTCCCACAGATTCCAGGCCACATGGGCAAGACTACGGTGATCACTCCTTTTGAGCGGCTATTTATAAATTGTTTGATCACAAAAGACTGTCAGTTTTTTTATTACTGAAGTTTTTCCAGTTTCTAGGTGTGGACAGAATATACATACGCTGCATTTGTAGCGCACTTTTGGTTGTCTGTTTAGGCCACATCGAGTCACTTTGAGGAGATACATAGGGACTTATAACAGACGATTCGTAAACTTTTTTCCTTCCTGAATGTGTGGCTGGTCTCGGTCCTACTTATCCTTAATGTAGGATCCATTAGGAGGATGTCCCAATGTTTGTTAGTATCTTGCGGACCTCACTAGAGGGCTGCATCATAAAGTTCCTATTTATCTTATTGATGTCTAGAATCTAATTCATCTTTCTTTTTTAGGGGCCAGAAGACATTTCCTGTCCGTGCGGAGTGCAGATTGATATGACTCCTTGAGTATCCCTTCCGGGTATCTCTTTTCTCTGAATCTCTCACCACATGTCTTCAGCCTGATGAATATATTAGTTTTTAGAGGTACAGTTCCGACGCTATCTCAGAGGAATTGTCCTCGTGGAATACCCTTCTTTTAAGGTGTAAGGATGACTTCTACTCCAATGTAGGAATGAATTTGCCATGCCGTTCTCCTTACGATTGGATGGAGGTTTTTAGTCTCCCATCGTGTCTTTTGTTACCATACTATCAGGTAAGACAATTGGTAGAATCTGATTCATGGTGAAACCTGAGTCCAATACATGTTTTGATTTAAACTCATGTATGGAACGCTATGAACTACTCTCTCTTCCCACTCCACAGGACAAAAATATTTCATCAGATGTTTCTGGTATAGAATCAATGTTTTCAATGTATTTGAGGGGTTCATCGGCCAAAGGACTATTGTATCCTGCCAACAACCCAAGTATGATTATCATAACTTGGGGCGCAGGAATTGCCCATGGCGGTACCCCTCAATTGATGATATAATTTTCCATTGAAGAGAAAAACATTTTTTGTGAGAACAAACATTAAGAGATCTACCACAAATTTGTTATGTAAACCAAACTGTTGACCCCTCCCTTTAAGGAAATGTTTTTTTTTTTTCTAGTTGCCGTGAAGCATTTGGTAATGTGGAATAGATGTGTAAAGCGACCTCTCATCGATGCTTGCCTGGAAGCTATCATTTTAGTACAGTGTTTACACATACAATTTTCCTTAGAAAGTCAATATGTTTTCACCTTGTGTACGATGAAATATAAAAAAAAAAGGGATTCCACAAATGGGTTTAAGGACCTGATCAAGGTATATACACCGTTTTTGTGAGGCTTCTTATTACCGTGACACTAATTGGTCTCTCCCCTTTATGGGAATTTACTACTTATGAATTTTTCGGGGAGGCCGCTTATAGGTCGCTGTTCGTGGAATTTTTGTATAGATACTCAATATTCACGAGACATATTTATACTCGTTACTTTTGGAAGGGATAATTTTTCCCGTATTTCTGTGATTGTACTCTTCCGTTGGGTCATTTCTGAGGATTTCATAAACATGTTATGGATCTCAAAGAAGTCTCTTAACACTTATCCCTTTAGTACCGGGTGTTCAATTACAATATCAATGTTGTCCCACCTTATCATGAGGGTTTATAACTAATTTCATGATTTTGTTCTAATTCGTAATTGAACTTTTCTCTTTAATAGTTCTATGAGTGTTATCACATTTTTTTTCAAATGTTCTAAATCTCTGGTGACTTGGGAATTAAAGACATCTATTAAAGCGGATAGATCTCTACACACGGGGGCATTTTCTTATTTTTTGTACTACAAGATGTGAATGGGAACCTTTTCGTTTTGTATGTTGTCATCTGCCAGACTGTATAAGAGTCTGACATCCTCTAACATGTCATCATTTATCCCCAGCTCGAGACATTCACGTCTATTTCTCAGGGCGTGATATTTGTGCCAACGCATTTTTCGCCCAAAAGGTGTACATACTTTATCCAATTGAATAGGTTGAATTTTCCTGTTGGGACAAATGAAAGTCCTTTCCTTAAGGATATTCATTTCTTGTTCGCTTAGGATATATGATGACAAATTAACTACTTGATGTTGGTCCCTTATTTGTACAGTTATATTTGTTTCGGGGTTGAACGTATCCTCGATGGATGTTGGCGGGCTAAAAAAGGCTTTTGTTGTCCCCTACGTTTATTACCTTTCCCGCGTCCTCTCTGTCCCGATGTATTGGGAGATTGTCTATTATTTCTTCCCTCTAAGTCTGAGTCAGAAAGTATCACTTGTGGAGATTGCGTCTGTGTCTCTACTATCAGCTGTGCTTGATAGGTACTTGGCAGGATTTTTTGGCAACAGATGTGAGTGTAGATCATTGGTTAACAGATGCTGAGGAAATATTTTCAGATAAGATATACGTCTATAATAAAACCATACACCTTCCATGAGTATAGCATTTAAGGGTACTTGAATTAAAGTCTACCGGGAAAAATCTCTTTCGGCTGGGAGGATAAAACAGTTCTGAAAACTATATAAAAAATCAGATAGTTCCAAGAGGCTTAAGAGTCTCTATAACCCCCCCTATCAAACATCAAAGTCCTGAGTTTGTGTCAGAATGGGAAAAAGAGGCGAACAGTGTCTAGTTCCCTGCGGGTTTACATGCAGCTTCTTTTTAACCAATGAGATAGGTAGTTGGAGTCCTATTATTAAATTCGAAGAATTGAATTACAACGTTACGGGACCTTTGAAAAGAGAAGAATTTGTGACTAAAGAGAAAACAGTTACAGAACTCATTAGAAATAATTTCAAACAACATATCAAAGAACGTAAACTTAAGCAATTTATTAGAGATCTTTGGTGACTTCAGAGGAAAACAGGACATATATATTCTCTGTTTTAAACACGATAGGGTGAGACAATGACGCAATCTCCAAATGTGATACTTCTGACTCAGACTTAGAGGAAGAAATAATAGTCAATCTCCAATACATCGGGACTGAGATGGACGCGGAAGGTAATAAAGTGAGGGGTCACAAAAGCTTTTTAGAACGCCAAACATCCATCGAGGATACGTTCAACCCCGAAACAAATATAACTGTACAAATAAGGGACCAACATCAAATAGTTAATTTGTCATCATATATCCTAAGCGAACAAGAAATGAATATCCTTAAGAAAGGACTTTCATTTGTCCCAACAGGAAAATTCAACCTATTCAATTGGATAAAGGATGTACACCTTTTTGGGCGAAAAATGCGTTGGCACAAATATCCACACCTGAGGAAATAGACTTGATGTCTCGGAGCTGGCGGATAAATGAATGAACATGCTAGAGGATGTCAGACTTTATACAGTCTGGCAGATGACAACAGACATAACGGAAAAAGGTCCCTCACATCTTTGTGTATAAAAATAAGAAATTGGCCCCCGGGTGGGAGACTATCCTGTTAGATGTCTTTATTCCAAGTCACCAGAGATTAGAACATTTGAAATAAAGGAATCTCTCATTGTACTTTTTAAAGAGAAACAGGCAATTACGAAATTAGAACAAATCATGAAATAGTTATAATAACCACTATGCTAAGGGGGGAAACATTGTTAGTATTGAATAACAAGGGACTATACGGGATTTGTGTACGAGACTTCTGTGTGATCATACCTGTTATGAAATCCTCAGAAATGACCAACGGGAAGAGTTATCAAGCAAGAATTTACTGGAGATATTATCCCTGGCAAAATCGTTAAAGAGTTAATTAGTTGTTCTCTGAATTTGGTTTCTTTTTTCCAAATTTTACAGGGACGAACAGCGACTTTTACGGCCTCCCAAAAATTCATAAAGGTGTAAATCCATTAAAGGGGAGACCTATAGTGTCCGGTATAGGATGCCTCACACAAAACTGTGGGATATACCTTGATCAGGTCCTTAAACCATTTGTGGAATCCCTTTCATCGTACACAAGGGATACCATGGACTTTCTAAGGAAAATTGATGGTATAACTGTACCTAAAGATAGCTTCTTGGCAAGCATCGATGTGGAGTCACTTTACACATCTATTCCACACGACCTAGGCGTCAAGGCAACTGAACATTTCCTTAAAGGGAGGGGTCAACAGTTTGGTTTACATAACAAATTTGTGGTAGATCTCTTAATGTTTGTTCTCACAAAAAATGTTTTTCTTTTCAATGGAAAATTATATCATCAATTGAGGGGTACCGCCATGGGCAATTCCTGCGCCCCAAGTTATGCTAATCTATACTTGGGGTGGTGGGAGGATACAATAGTCTTTGGCGATTGAAACCCCATCAATACATTGTAAAACAATTGCATTCTATACCAGATACATTGATGATATTTTTGTCCTGTGGAGTGGGAAGAGAGAGGAGTTCATAGAGTTCATACAGAGTTTAAATCAAAACTGTATTGGACTCAGGTTCACCCATGAAATCGATTCTACCAAATTGGCTTTCCTTGATGTGATGGTAACAAAAGGAACAGATGGAGACTAAATATACCTCCATCTATCGTAAAGGAGGACGGATTGCAATTCACTCCTACATAGGAGTAGTAGTATCCTTACACCTAAAAGAAGGATATTCCACGAGGACAATTCCTGTGATTGCGTCGGAACTGTTCCTATAAAAACGAATTTATTCATCAGGCTGAAGACATGTGTGTGAGAGTTTAAGAGAAAGGATACCCGGAAGGGATTCTCATGGAGTTATTTCAATCTGCACTACCGCACGGACAGGAAATGTCTTCTGGCCCTAAATGAAAGATGAATTAGTTCTAACATCATAAGATTAATAGGAACTTTTGATGCAGCCTTTGTAGAGGTCCGCATGATACTACTAAACAATGGGACATCCTCCTATTGGATCCTGACATTTTAAGGATTAACGTAGGTCCGTGAGACCAGCCATCACATTCAGGAAGGGAAACATAGTTTACGAGTTCGTCTTGTGATGGAAGGTCACTATGTATCGTCCCAAAAGTGACTCGATTGTGGCTAAACTGGGACAACCAAAATGGCTGCTGCTACAATTGCACGCGGTTGTATAGGCTGTCCACACTTGAAAACTGGAAAAAACTTTCAGTAATAAAAAAACTCGGTCATGTCTTTTGTGATCAAACAATTATAATTTGCCGCTCAATAGGTGTGATCTACCGGTTATTCGGTGCCCATGTGGACTGGAATATGTGGAAAGTCAACCCGGCGGGATACTAAGAAGGGAATAGGTGAAACACTGTGGTGATATCGTAACAAAAGAGATTACTCAATATCCTAGAACATATCTGGAGTCGAACATGGGGAACCTTTAAAGATCTTAAGGTCATGGGAATTGATCTTCTCGTTACCAAAATGAAAGAAAAGGTAATTTTGATATGGGACCTTCTCAGAACGCGAACCTTTTGTATCTACCACCTTGGGAACCATATACCCACAGGGACTCAATGAACAGCTAAATTTTAATTGTTACCTATAAATGTGGCGAATACTTCTTTGGGCTTAGTCATGCCCACATGGACGTCATTCTTGTGTACATTTCTAATATACAGCCGTACACTACATTCTCTTTATTGGCTTCTTGTACTAATGAATAGATGTATTGAGGAAATTATATATATTGAGTTACTGTGAACACTATGTATACTGTGATTCACTTACTGTCTGGTCATATCCGAGTAATCTCTGATTATTATACAGGAGGACGCCAACAAGATCTATTTTCATATTTGGTCTTTGTTCTTACAGGCCGCGAGTTAGTCTTGTATCGCGTCCTGTGGGCAAAGGCATTCGTTCCCGGGGACTTTTTTCCATTAAGTGGCTGCGCAAGTGTTAACTTAACGATGTTTTTTGTTGTCGCATGGGGATGGGAGTGAATGACTCGGCATTTGGTGAGTGTGGGCGGGAAATGACGTTACGCACGATACAGTGTGCGTCTCATCTCACCAACATTCAGGGCGGAATCCCTGTCTGGGATGAGACGCTCGATTAAGGCGGAAGTGATGGCGGGACGGACGAAGCACGTGACCGGAGTTGTCACGGTCGATTATGTGACTTACATTCCCGTCCCCGTCACATTTAAGTCTGCTGGTTGCATTTGAACAAACGGCGGGCACACCGTAGCCCTTCCGTTTCGTTGCGGGAGCCACATGCTCTTTGACCGGCATGTGTAAGTAATCTATAGACTCCTTTGGTGAGTGCAGATTTTTTATTTGTGATAGCTAATTGAATATAAACATTATATTTACATTGTACTGGGGATTTGGAAGCTTTTTTGTTATAATGGAAAGTGATGGGACAGCTTTTAGTTTGAACAACCATGTTGTGCCCATTACTATGGCCTATTTATACAAGGGTAACATTCTTTTTCATTTTTTGCACTAGACAATGTTATCATCTTATATCGAGTATGGGTCAATATATAATAGGGATAACTTTATTTGTCTACATCTCCTATTTTTGAACTATTTTGTTCCTTTTTAGATTATTTACATCACTTCTATTGGTCCCTAAGAGGATGTGGTGGGTCGAAACATGTTGGGACATTGCATGATTACTACGGTAAGGTAAGATTTGAGTCTACAGGGTTAGTCCCCATACCGGTGTGGGCCGCCCCTTATCGGGGCGAGTGCTCTAATAGTCAAACCGGTTGTGGAGACCCCTTATGACCGTTTTGAGTCTACAGTTTTATTAGTTGCCCCAATTCTATTTTTGGCACCTATATAGGTGTTCATTTATGTTTTTAAATTCTTAGCCACCTATTTTAAAATTTGTGAAGTAAAAGTTAAATTTTTTATTGCACAAAATTTTTGTCGAGGGGGATGGATCGGGGGAGGGGGAGTCCCATCCAAAAGTTTGCTACGGGGCCCAGACTTCTCTAGTTCCGCTCCTGAACAGAAGCAATGTGGAATGGGTAAGGTAATCCATTTAAAACCATTTAAATAAATAAACATAAACCCAATTTAAGGTTGGAGTAAATGGTTATGGACAGGTTTGGAGTTGAGTGTTAAAAAAAAATTTTCGGTTCAAGCCCCCCAAAAAAAGGTGCACGCGACCATGCGACCATGCGACCCTGCCCCGGGGTCGCAGGGCGCCCGGCTCCTACACGAGGGAGCCCCGTCCCGCCGTGGGTTCGGGGTCCGCTCCCCCTCCCCGTCCCACCGGCGTTCACTTACCCGGCCGGCTCGCTCACTGTTCCGTCTCCGGAGGTGGCCCCCACCCTGGGGGGGCGAAACCGGCAGTTTGAATTTAAAAGGCAGTGCGGCCGGTAAATTTGGGCATTGCCGGGGACTGCTCATTTAAGCCGGCCCTTCTGCCGGCCTTCGCTGGATTCTTGGGGGTTGTTTCCCCCGGAGAAAGGTCTAGAGTTTCCTGTTTGCCTTTTAAAGGTTTCCGACTGTCTGCCTAGTTTCCGACCCAACCCGAGCCGCCTGTTTACCTCCTGTTGTCTACCGTCTAGAACCAGCCGCCGTCCTGACCCCCTGTTGTCTCCGTTCGAACCAGAGCCGCCTGTTTTTCCCGCCTCCTGCTGACCCGAAACGAGCCGCCTCGATCCTGTACCTCGTTACCCTTGGCCATACCCAGGGAAGCCCCCCCCTTGGTGTGAACCCGGTGGACTCCCCCCGCAGCAAAGACCCTCCCCCTTTGAGGGGGTTTTTTGGGGAAAACCGGGACCCACTTTGATTCCCAACCCCTGGGGTGGGCTTTACCCATGCTGCGGTGGTCCCGGGTTCCCCTCCTTCCCTTACAAATGAAGTTTGGTCCCAAAATGTTTTGAACCAAACAGGGGGCACTATAGCATCTTAGAGAAATTTACGTATACGTAACTATGTTTTGCATTGCTTCTTTTTAAAAGTATTTTTAAATAAATTTACTTGGATGGATAAAAACTTCTTAACTCTCCAAGCAAAGTACAAAAAAATCAAATTGTACAAAAAAATTAATTTCTGAGCCAGATTTAATCTAAATTTTTGATTAAAAAAAATTTTCTATTTTTTTAAAAAAGGTTATCTTTATTTTTGGGTGGTGCAGGTCCTATTTGCCAGAATTCTCCAGACTGCCCTAAATGAGAGCAAATCCGTACCCGAAGTATTAAAACTAAGGGAAAGACTGAGATGTTACAAAAAATTACTTACATTTTTAGAATAACACTATCATTTTTTAATTGCTTAAGAAGAACAGTCTCGCCCACCATGCACTTCTTGAGTTTAGTTTTTAGGGGGGTAATCTTGTTTTGTATGGGGGGTATTTGGATTTGGAATTACCTTAGATATAATGATTTCGATATGTTTCAAACAATATTATTGTTTACTACTTTTTAAATGATAAAAAATGTTTTGTAATGTACAATGCAGTTGCATATTATTGTATAAACCCTATAATCATTCTCTAAATTCAGATAAAATAAAGTGTTACAGAAATAACTAACTTTTAAAAGCAAATAATTGCTGTATGTGATTAAAATACAGGTAGCAGATCTCTAATGTGACACATAAAATTATAATATGTACTAGTCCTACTGGAGCATTCTCTGTGCAGTTCCATAGGACACAAAATATGTTATTGCCTGAACATTTGTTTGGCATTAAAACATATTGGCATAAAAATAAAATAGCAGCATGAAAAATGAAACGCTGCATGTATTCGGCAAATATAAACCTCTAAACACTAAACTAGTGAAATATTCATTTATATTGTTTTTTTTTTCTATTTATCATGTTTCAAGTTATAAAAACATGAAAGCTTTTTATCTGGAAACTGACTGGCAATACAAAAATTGTAATTGAATGCACATTCAGGTTGCTGCCTCTAAAAATAACAAAAAAATCAGTCATTACCTAAAATAATGGGATGTATATAATGTATTTGGTCAATATTTACAGATAAGAAACGACAGTAGTATAACACCTGCTGAAGATTACAATGCTATTAGGACTTGCTACAGCTTCAAAAAAAACTCTTATCCAATGCCCGTATTAGGTATGAGAACTTGGGGTTAGAAAAATTGAACCAGAGAAATATTACTATGAAAAGTTTACAACAGAAAGCATCCGGGGAGTCGGGTAAGAGACCAGCGAGCTGCATCTGCGCCGGTTTGCTGCGCCGATGGCAGGCAGCAGGAGCTCACTCCTCCTGCCTGCGGCTTCATTATCGCAACCCTGACAGGTTGCGGTAATGAAACGTTTTTCACCTGCGGCTGGAGCTCACTCCGGCCAGGGGTGATGCGGCATGAAGTCACTGGTAATTTACCGCTGGTTCCATGTTGCGATTGTGCGCGGCTTGCTCGCAAGCCCGTGCGATCTCTAGGACGTATGTATACGTCCATTTGCGGGAAGTCACTTCCCACTAGGGCGTATGCATACGTCCAATGTCAGGAAGGGATTAATTTACATTTGACAAAATACTTGTTTCTTCTTTGTGAAAATCTTTGATAAGAAAAGTACAATATCAAATCTTGTAAGAAATGTTTACGGCTCTTTTATAATGTGATGCACATTACTCTATAGGTTATTGTGTTTCATACTATTTTATGGTATTTATTGTATACGAAAGTTAATTTTCCCTTTGCCAGTCGAACCTCACATGTGACAAGGGGCACAACCAGGGCATTATTATCAGTATCCCTGTCTGGTGCCCTATTCAAATATTATGAAAAGGGTCCCACTGATATGGTACAAGAAAAAACTGTTAATTAGGGGTCCGGATGCTTCAGCTGTATGGCATTCTAAAATAATTTATGGCAGCCCTGCATGTAATTATAAGTACCCTAAGTCTAGTCCTGTTTAACAAGTGTAGTAAAAAAACTAGGACCCAATCATCAGACCATAGAAAATAAAACTATGAGGCTCATTTATTAATGCAATTGAGACAATTAGCACAATTTGCACCAAAAATAATGGCATGCATGCTTTACACATTTTTTATGTGTTGTAGACAGTTTCTGCACCTCGTCCAACAAAATTTTATGATTTTGGTAAAAGGTGCATGGCTCTGTTGAAAAGTGGTGTAGCTTATCATGCGACACTGTGTGCCATAAGATGAATCAAAATTTGAGTACAGTTAGTGGCATAGTAAGTTAACTAATAGAATGCGTAAAGTTAGACGAGACAGTTCAAACATCAACACAATGATAAATGTGGTACATTGTAGGACTGTTCGGTCTAAGTTCACACTGTACATATAAAGACATAGAGGCAAACTAATCAATACTGTCTAACTCTAAGACATAGTCAATGTCGGACTAGCCTATCGGAGGATACTCCGGTGGGCCCTGTGTCCGACACAGTGGGCCTCTTTCCCCGTAGTTGAAAGGGCCCTCCATGGCCCCCTAGTGCTGAACTGGACAGCGGCATGATGAAGTGACTTAATTGCATTGCTGCTTCTCCTCGGCCGCACAGCCATCACTCTGTCTGAGCCGTGTGTCCGAGAAGTTGCCAGAGGAGCGTCCCCGTGCTGGCAGCACGGAGACGTAGCACTGCCAGTGTCGGACAGAAGAGAAAGGCTCTTCTCAGCTGGGAAGGAGCAATCCATGTGCAATCCATATATAAGATCATTAACGAAAATATTAAAGAGGATAGGGCCCAATGCTGAACCCCCCTGTATCCTACTAGCAACAGGGATTCAGTTTGAATATGTACCGTTAATTACCACCCTTTGTTTTCTATCACTGTGCCACTTGAACACTTTTTCCCCCAGTCCAAGCATTCTCATTTTACTTACCAACCTTTTATGTGGCACAGTATCAAATGCTTTAGAAAAATCTAAATATATGACATCAAATACTTTACCCCGATCCAGTCTAAAACTAGCTTCCTCATAGAAGCTGATGAGATTAGTTTGACACGATTCTTCATAAGCCCATGCTGGAACGGCGTTATACATTTATTTTCAGTGAGATAGTCCAGGATAGCATCTCTTAGAAAACCTTCAAACATTTTACCCACAACAGAGGTTAAACTTACAGGCCTATAGTTACCAGGATCACTTTTTGACCCCTTTTTGAATATTGGCACCATATTTGCTATGCGCCAATCCTTTGGGACATACCCAGTTACTATATAGTCCATATATATTAAGAATAGGGGCCTGTATCACATTACTTAAAGGGGTTTTGCCACAATCTTATTTCATACCTTCTGCATCCAGTTCTTCAGCTCTGTGTGCTCAGAAGAGAGCATGTGTGATTTGTTTGAATTGCATATTATGTTACTCAGCAGGATGACATCACCTTGCCTTTTCATTCTCCAGTGAAAGAAAGGTCTGTTTATGTATAGAATTATAAGTAACTACACTGTAGCTCAGAGATAACATTTCTGCTTTACAGCACAAGGGTCCTTGGTACAAATCCCTGCAGGAACTTAACCTGTGGGTATTCTTTCCTCTTTATCAATGCACATACCTCATTGGAGGATTCTTTTTTTTTTTGCACTGTTTGACTTATTACCTAACTAGTCCAAGGACAGGGAGTAGAATGACAGCACCTGGGGTTTTGAACACTCAGTAGCTACCCGGGAATGAGAGTAATGTCTGAGCATGTGCAACCAGGACTGAGGAGGTCTCGTCCCTGGTTGTATCCCCTTGAGATGAGCTGTAAACAATGGGTCACTAAAGGAATAGCTAAAACAAAAACGGTGCAGAATTTTTAATAATGATGAATGGGAAAAATGTTTATTATTTCATTTACAAACTACCTATGTCAATTTTACATTGTGGCAAAACCCCTTTAACTCCCTTAGGACACGGGGGTGTATACCATAAGGGCCTGATGATTTGTCTATTTAAATCTTCTTAAGACTGAGCTGCACTTCTTCCTGGGTTAGACAAGAACATTTGAGTTTACCTCATCCCTCTGCTAATCAACAGGAAAGTCATCCTCCTCGGTAAATACAGTGGAGAAAAATTGTTTAATCACTTTGCTTTTTTCTCATCGCTCTCCACAATATCTCCCTCAGTTATTTTCAAAGGTCCAACATTTTCTGTTTTCTATTTTCTGTTTTAATCTTTTTTTACTATTTATATAGTTAATGCACTTCCAAAATGACACTTCCTGTCATTTTGGCGGCCAGCAAATCAGGTTAGAGAATAGAGCAGGGTGAGCTGTGTGTGCGACGTCATGACTGGGATGTGTATGGTTGCGATTGGCTGGAAAAATCACATGACCTCGTTTTACATAGAACAGCCCTTCCTGTTCAGCATCAGTGTGTGTCAGTGTCTCATAGGAGTAGGACGTGTGCTCGGTCTCTGTCCAAACAGGTCAACGAAATTGTTCTATTTGTTCACACAGACAGCTATGCTTTTAGCTGTGAACATTAGTACTTAGGTAGATTAGAGATTTTCAGATTTTAGGTACTTAGGCTGAGAATTTTAAAGGAGCGTCTAGCGCTGTAAAGTCACGGAAGGGAGCAGGGCGAGGGGGCCGCGGGCGAACACAGACAAGATCTTTAAAGGATAGTGGATATTGTGCAGCCCAGACTTTGTTTAGACATTGCATTGTAATGGCTTTTTATTAACAGTTTTCTGGTGAAATATTACTTGTATGTTGGGCAGCCTGAACTTATATTAGGATACAGATCTTTTCTAGTAACTGCAGGTGTATTTGATTGGTGCAAAACTCCACTTTTATTATCCGTATACATTTCACTGCCGGTGTATTTGATAGGTGAAAAAAATACCTTTTATTTTCGGTATACATTTCAGATAGGTGTTTTTTCACTTTGACGCAGGCCAGCTTTGTTGATAGAGGCACCTTGCACTTAAATTTGAATACAGCAATTTTGAAGTCACCGCAGATGTATTTGATAGGTGCAAAACTCCACTTTTATTATCCGTATACATTTCAGATAGGCGTTTTTTCAATTTGGCGCAGTCCAGCTTTGTTGATAAAGGCACCTTGCACTAAAATTTGAATAGAGCAATTTTTTATTCACGGCAGGGTTATTTGATAGGTGCAAAACTCCACTTTTATTATCCGTATACATTTCAGATAGGTGTTTTTTCACTTTGGCGCAGTCCAGCTTTGTTGATAGAGGCACCTTGCACTTAAATTTGAATACAGCAATTTTGTAGTCACCGCAGGTGTATTTGATAGGTGCAAAACTCCACTGTTATTATCCGTATACATTTCAGATAGGTGTTTTTTCACTTTGGCGCAGGCCAGCTTTGTTGATAGAGGCACCTTGCACTTAATTTTTAAAACAGCATTTTTATAGTCACCGCTGGTGTTTTTGATAGGTGCAAAACTCCACTGTTATTATCCGTATACATTTCAGATAGGTGTTTTTTTCACTTTGGCGCAGGCCAGCTTTGTTGATAGAGGCACCTTGCACTTAAATTTGAATACAGCAATTTTGTAGTCACCGCAGGTGTATTTGATAGGTGCAAAACTCCACTGTTATTATCCGTATACATTTCAGATAGGTGTTTTTTCACTTTGGCGCAGGCCAGCTTTGTTGATAGAGGCACCTTGCACTTAAATTTGAATACAGCAATTTTGTAGTCACTGCCAGTGTATTTGATAGGTGCAAAAAATACCTTTTATTATCCGTATACATTTCAGATAGGTGTTTTTTCACTTTGACGCAGGCCAGCTTTGTTGATAGAGGCACCTTGCACTTAAATTTGAATACAGCAATTTTGTAGTCACTGCCAGTGTATTTGATAGGTGCAAAAAATACCTTTTATTATCCGTATACATTTCAGATAGGTGTTTTTTCACTTTGGCGCAGGCCAGCTTTGTTGATAGAGGCACCTTGCACTTAAATTTGAATACAGCAATTTTGTAGTCACCGCAGGTGTATTTGATAGGTGCAAAACTCCACTTTTATTATCCATATACATTTCAGATAGGTGTTTTTTCACTTTGGCGCAGTCCAGCTTTGTTGATAGAGGCACCTTGCACTTAATTTTGAATAAAGAAATTTTGTAGTCACTGCCGGGGTATTTGATAGGTGCAAAAAATACCTTTTATTATCCGTATACATTTCATGTAGGTGTTTTTTCACTTTGACGCAGGCCAGCTTTGTTGAAAGAGGCACCTTGCACTTGAATTTGAATACAGCAATGTTGTAGTCACCGCAGGTGTATTTGATAGGTGCAAAACTCCGCTTTTATTATCCGTATACATTTCAGATAGGTGTTTTTTCACTTTGACGCAGCCTAGCTTTGTTGATAGAGGCACCTTGCACTTGAATTTGAATACAGCAATGTTGTAGTCACTGCCGGTGTATTTTGATAGGTGCAAAAATACCTTTTATTATCCGTATGCATTTCAGATAGGTGTTTTTTCACTTTGATGCAGGCCAGCTTCGTTCATATTGTTAAATTTGAATAAAGCAATTTTGTAGTCACTGCCGGTGTATTTGATAGGTGCAAAAAATACCTTTTATTATCCGTATACATTTCAGATAGGTGTTTTTTCACTTTGGCGCAGGCCAGCTTTGTTGATAGAGGCACTTTGCACTTAAATTTGAATACAGCAATTTTGTAGTCACTGCCGGTGTATTTGATAGGTGCAAAAAATACCTTTTATTATCCGTATACAAGAGTACTGATTAACCCAAAGAGTGCTGGAAGGATCCTGGCCACGGGCGTTGGCCAGTGATCAATTAACACACAGGGAAGGAAAGACACAGTTCACACTAGTAACTAAGAATACAAAGTATTATGTTAAAAACCACGGTTTTCGTCGCCGTATCCGGCGACCAGAACTCGAGGCTGGGGGTCTGTCGGACATGACCATGACACACGGTCAGCGGAAACTCCGCTCCTCGCTTATCGCCGTTACAAAGGTCCAGGACCTCTCAAGCCTGGGCCTTCTTTGAGCAAGCCTCTGATTCACCCAGCGATGTCATATGCCGCATTTGCCGTAAACGCATCAGTAGAGGCAAGAATCTTAGGTGTTTAACCACCACCACCATGTCTAGTCGCATGCAGCGAATGCATGAGTTGAAATGGAGGCAACAATTGGCCAAAAAAGGCCACACCGACGCCGGGCTTCCAACCACTGTCCCACCCTCTGTCTCCGTCTCCTCCTCCTCCGCCACCACCAAGCGTTCCTCAGCTGCCCATGTCTCTCAGAGTCATGATCAGGGATCAGCCTCTGCTTCAGCCTCCACCGTCGCCCGAGTACCACCAGCACCACCAGAGACCAATCCTACCCCCTCTCCTTCTGCCAGTTTGATGACCTGCACGCCGTACAGCGGCCCGACTAGCAGCCACCCTTCTGTCTTCCAGGTTTGGGAGCAGAAGAAACACTTTAACCCCAACCATCCCAAAGCCAAAAGCCTGAATGTCGGCATTGCCAAGCTTTTGGCCGTGGAAATGTTGCCTTTCCGTCTGGTGGACACAGATGGGTTCCGCCACGTCATGGCCCTTGCCTGCCCCAATACCAGATGCCGAGCAGGCATTTCTTTGCCAGAAAAGCCATCGCTGCCTTGGCCAGCCACGTGTCATCTAAAATTTCAAGCGCGTTGTCTGCATCTGTGTCCGGAAAAGTCCATCTCACCACCGACACATGGACTAGTAAGCACGGCCAAGGCCGCTATATCTCTATGACAGCTCACTGGGTGAGCTGGGTGGATGTCTCTGGGGGTGACGGTGGCTCTCAGGCTCGGCGCACGCTCTTCAAAACCGCAGGGATGGTGCAGGGCTCTTTCCCCCAAGGTCCTCTGGTGGCATCACGTGCCCATAGAAACCAGGCCGTGTTGAAATTAATCTGTCTTGGAGACCGTCCACACACAGGTCAGGAGCTGTGGACGGCTCTAAGCAACGAGACCGAGCGCTGGCTGGGTGACAAGAACCTTGTGCCAGGCAAGGTGGTGTGCGATAACGGGCGAAATCTGCTGGCCGCCCTTAAGATTGGTAGGCTGGAGCACATCCCTTGCCTGGCACATGTCATGAACCTTGTCGTCCAGAAATTTCTAAAGGTCCCCGGGTCTGGACTGCTGGTGGGAAAGGGCTCGGGGTTAAGTTCGCCTTCCGCGTTCCCCCCCTGTTCGCCCTCCCGGCGGTTTGTTGAGTGGACATGTGGAATTCCACCCTCCACATGCCCCAGGATTGTGGCAGCAGCGCAATGCCATTACGCGAAAAAAAGTGAACTGGCCTGAAAAGCAGGGTAGGCCCTCGGGGTTGTTGAGCCACCGGGTGGGGAGGTAAAAGAGTCGACACCCTTTTGCCGTTTTGAAGAACCCACCAAAATGGTCAGTGGGACAACCCCCTTGTCAGCTTAGTTTGTGGTCACTTGTTCTGGAACATGTTGGACATCTAAAACATCGGTCCCACCAGGACGGAGGAGGAGCAAACAGATGGGGGACACGGAGCCCTTTCTCCCCGTCGAATCCCAAGGCCCGCAGTTTTTTAATTTTTTCGGTCTTATTGGCAGTGGGTGGGGGTCCAGGGCTGTGCAAGGTGGCGCCTCAGCTTGGGGTCCCAAATCTGGGGAAAGTCGGGGCTGTTTTGAAGCTGTGCGGGGAAGCGGAGGGGGGAGGAGGGGTTTTCCTAGACACCGCGTTACCAACGCCCCTCCCTTGGAAAGAGGTTGGCGTAAAATTTGAGGGGGGGGAAGATGAGGAGATCAGTTTGCTAGTGCCCCTCGACCAGGGGTTGGGAAATCAAGGCTCCATCTTCACATGAGTGCTTGGATGCTCCTTTTCCTCCAACATGATCCTCGCTTTAAAGGGCCCATCAAAAATGAACAAAGTTAGGGTGGCCACCCTCCTGGATCCCCCGGGCAAAAAAAAACTCGACTTTTCCCTTCCCCCCACCAAATGAGGGGTAAAATGCAGGAAAGGAGACCTTTTTGATTTATCAATGGAGGGGCATCTGTTGCATCTGTTCACGTTTTTTCAAATGTCCGGTGGAACAACGTCAGCGAGTGACAGCAGTAGAGTGCCAAGTAGCCGTCGGAGCAGCGGCGGTTGCAGAAGCCTTGGGTGACCTCTGGCAAATTTTTTTACCCCTCACCAAAAGCTGCAATGCAGGGACCAAAACCAACAACAGACCAGCTTAAAATCATGGGGCAGACTACCCGGTCTCAACACCAATGTTTTTGTATGGTTCCCGGGCCCCAAATTTATTTGGGTATCCCCAAAAGGGTGAATGGCCGGCTCGCTCGCCCGCCTGAGGTGTTGTCCGCCCAGCCCAGCTCTTTCTGAGCGGCCTTCAGCACGCTGAGGGTCTTTTCGACAAACGCATCGGCTTTCCAAGATAATGTGGATCGTTTGACTTTCATCAAGATGAAACAGAATGGATCTCTGATGATGTGTGGTCCAAATTTCCCAGGTCCCGATCGTTGCCCATCTACTTGACATTCCTCTTCAAACAAAAGGTCCCCTTTAAAAATTTTTTTTAAAAAGTCATTTCTTACTGAATTTTTATTCTCAGTTCCCCCAAAAATTCATTTGTGGGTTTTTTTTTTGGGGGGACTGTAAAAGCAGAAAAGGGTTTTATGACAAAAGTATTCCATTTACCATTCATCTTTAGATTTTTTTTTCATTGTAATGGTTTTGGGGTCATGTTGCTGGAGATACAGCTTAATCTGGTCCTTTAACGAAATGTGGCTTCTAAGGGCATTTCTCCCTCAAATTTTTAACGTGTGAGAGTCTTTTTTATTTTTTTTGGGGTAGGGGTGTAAGTACAGCTTTAAACTGGTCAAAGTTGCTCAAGGGTCAGTTTTTAAATTTTTTGGGGGCATTTTGCTGTAAATGCAGTAGACTCAGGTCCTATTGTAAAAAATGTGGTTTTTAACAGACATTTGTTTTTCCAAATTGTCAGAGTGGGTCAAGGGTGATGGTGCGTCAGAAACAGAATAGGTAGGACACTGTAAATGGAAACATATAGCAAAAAGACTTGTTTTTGCAAGATCTTTAACATGCTAGCAATTCCCGTATGAGACAAACCCCTTTAATCAAAGACAAAACAAAGCGTGGTGTGATTTTTCCTTTTTAAAAAATTTTTTTTTTTTCTAGAATTAAAATACTAAAAAACTTGCATGTACAAAATAGCTGATACAAATATTCCTCTGAATTGTACAAGGGAGGTACAGGAAGACTTGAACAGATGTAGGTTACCCAGGACAGGTATAGTCAATGTTCAGTGAAACTAAAATTGTGGTTCAAAGACCCCTTTTCCCGACACTTTTTTAATCTGTGGGTCAGACAGGTTTAATGGTCATTCTGCGGTACAGGACAGATATAGTCAATGTCCAGTTCAACTAAAATGGTGGTTAAAAGGGACTCCTTTTTCCGGCACTTTTAAATTGGGGGTCTGAGGTTTGGGGTTTATGCTGTGGCCCAGGACAGGGATAGTCTATGTCCGTGAAACAAATGGTGGTTAAAAGACTCTTTTTCCATTTACTTTTTAATCTGGGGTCAGGCGGGTTTTGGGGCATGCATTCCAGGACAGGGATATTCAATGTCCAGTTCAAGTTAAAAGATGGTTCAAATCATACTGCCTTCTGGCCTTTTTAATTTGTGGGTTTATGAGGTTTAAAGGGGCATTCTGTGGAAAAAGACCCCCCCATAGGGAATTGGGCCCGTGAACCTTTTTTTTGTGGCTTTTATTTAAACCCAAAGGGGGTTGCCAAAATTTTTAAATACGATCCATTTGATGTTGGGGGGTGTTAATTTCCCCCTTCTCCAAACCTGTTGGGGGTTAAAAATTTAAGGTGTTGTTCCTTTCCATAGATTTAATGGTTTTTCGGCGTAATCTATTATGAACCCATCGGAAATCGTCTTTTTAATTGCGATATTTGACTTTCGACCCCCTGGCGTAGTCAACGGGAAACGCTCATCACTAATGGTAATTTAAATTTAAAACCCTTTTGTTTAATTTTTCCTCGAAGTTTTTTCTGTCCAAACTTTTGCCTTTTAAGGGGGAGATTGCTGTGCCCGACTGCTGGGAAATGCTTTGGATCATAGGGTTAAAAGCTCAGATGAATAGCGAGTAAACCGAAGGGGTGGGAACTTTTTGTCTCCCTTTAAAAAGGGTTTGGGAAGTTTAAAAAGAGGGAAACTTGGATGGGGGAAAAAAGTGTGCAAGTGGGGTAAGCAACTGGCTCATTTATAGAAAAAAAAGGGTTTTTAATTAACGGTTTCATACTCATACTGGATCCCTTTTTACTTGTGGGGGGACCAAAGGGGTCCGTATTGGGGGCCCCATCTCTTTAAAATTTTTATAAATGATCTTACACAGGGATTGCCCAGTTTGAATATCGGGTTTTGCAGATGATCCCAAGTCTGTTAAAAAAAATCCAAAAAAAAGAGGTAAAGTGTTTTTACAAAGGGGGGCTGGATAGGTTTGGGGGCCTGGGGGAGAAGTGTTAGATGAGGTATAACACTGAAAAATGCAAGGCTCTGCCCTTGGGGGGGAAAAATCCATTTTCATGGTTTCATGTTTTTAAAAGGAAAAACCTGGGTAAAAATGACTGGGGGAAAAATTTGGGAAACCCGGTGGACAGTAAAGTAAATGTAGCAGCCAGTGTCAGGCAACAGCCGCCAAGGCAAAAAAGGATTTATGGGTTGTATTAAAAAAAGGGGGTGGTGAAAATGATGGGGAAAATTATTCTCCCATTATACAAGTCCCCCTTTTTAGAACCCCCAAAATGGAAAATTGTGACCTTTTGGGGACCAGGCACAGGGAAAAGACATTGTAGAGCTTTTGGGGGAAAAGGGGACAAAGGTTTGGGGGAAAAAAAATAATAAAAGGGCGGGGGGGGACTGCAATAACCCGAAAGATTAGCAAAATTAGGGTTTTTTAGTTTAGAGAAAAAAATGGCTTCGGGGGGGGACATAATAAAAAATGTTTTATTTTAAAAGGGGCCCCTATAGGATCCGCGCTAAAGATTTATTTTTACTCCCCCCCCCCCGGAACCCCGTTCCAAAAACAAGGGGGCCTCCCCTCCCTCTTTAGGAAAGGGAAAACTACTACCCCTTTAAACCCTGAAAGGGATTCTTTTCTGTTAGGGGAAGGGGGGGGTGAGACTAAAGGAAACTCTCTTTCCGATGAAATTTTTCTTATGAATTTTATTTAAACCCCAGTTCAAAAAGGGGCTTGGGTGCATTTTTGGAGCGTGGGTAATATAAAAAAGTTATAGTGACTAGGTTCTGGAGGAAGGGGGCGTTGGGTCCAGGGGATTTATTCTGGTTGGGGGGCCCGGTGGAGGCGGGAAAAAGGGAATTTTTTTTCCCAACCCTGGGAAAATTTTGGTTCTACCTCATGGGGGGTTTTTGGGCCCTTCCCCTGGTTTTAAAAACTTTAGCAAAACTTTAGCAAAATGGGTGAACTGGGTGGACGTATGTCTTTTTGGCCTGACAAACTTTTGTAACTATTTTAACCTTTTGTAAGTATCAAAATGCAGGGATGTTAAAGTGTTATACAGGGAGGGGGCTGAATTTATTTTAAAAACCTTCCCCGGGGTTTGGAAACCAAAAACCAGGCTTGCTTTTCCGGTCATTCCCCCCAAGGAATCAAATAGCCCCCCAGTCTTTGTGCCCAAGCAATAAAAGGACCTTCACATTAAAAAAAGTTAAAAATGTGTAATTTTGAGTTAAGGCAAATAAAAATATTTCAAATATTTAGATAAAAATGATATGTGCACTGTAAATCAGTGCTAGAGAAGTCTTGTGGAGATGTGATCCAAAGAAGTGTATCTTTTAGAGTTTGGCTTAAAATATAGCCATGGTCTGTTAATATATTATGCAATTACATAAGAAATAATTCCCCTATGGCTGATGATACAAAACAGAGAAAATTCCAAAGAAAAAGATTGTGCAGACTCTATTCATTCCTTATGTTGTAAATATTTATTCATGGCACTACAAAATTGTAAAAAAACAGGCCGCATTATACTTGTTTTTTGTTGCTTTTAAGATCTAAGCCTTTATTCTCAAGCAAAGTTTCAAAGGTTTACGCTTTCTTTCTCAAGCGTTGCGTGAAAAAGAAGGCGTAGACCTTCGAAACATCATGCTCACAGGTGCGAGATCATTCGCTTGATCGGCTGCTTATTCCTTGGAAGAGTGTAGGATGGACTGAATGCCAAAAAAGAGGAAAAGGTCCTAAAACATAACTTTTATTAAATATCCTTAAAAAAAATCAAACCAATGTCTCTCAAAAAAAATACAGAAAATGGGTATCAAGAAAAGTGAAGGGGACCGGATAGAAACTGAGCCTATAAGGCCTTAATGGGGCTACATGAACCCTCACCTACAAATATACAGGGTAGTCGCCCCTATAAGGGTATCCCTGCCTGGAACCTCACCCTGTTTACAAAAATGAACCCTAACAATCCCTCCGGTCCCGTTCAGACATGTTTCAATCAGCCCCAAAAGAGAATAACACTCACTGATCACCTCAGGGGACAAGTAGGGGAGTAACAGACCAAAGGGTCAAACAAATATGGATGAAATTACACAGGTGAAATTGCAAAATAGACACAATATGACCCACAACCTCTAAAATTTCAGAGAAATGTAGGTACTGTTTCTGTAGCACATCACAGAAACAAGGAAATAGGACAGTATTTAATCATGGGATATGGTATGCACAAAAAGTACCTTGTCTGATGATATACGGCCTCCGAGATAAATGCATATGGATGGGCTTAAAAACTGAGCTTACCAATCAGATGACAGTTGGCTAGTGTGCATCCCACAGTACTGCTGATGAAGGCTACAGATAAAAATTAATAAACCAGCCTAAGATATGAATATAAACAATGTATAGATGGAATCAACACATGTAATATGATAGTATAGCATTTACTGTTTCCAAAGAACAGACCGTCTTCAACATTATGTGGGTATTACAGTGTAGGCTGTAAAGTGAAGAGAGACGCCCGGGACCAGCTTACATGGCAATTTGGACTGAACTATAAACTTTGGCAATTTGCCCCTATGCAAGCAACAAGAAGCAAGTATAATGCAGTCTTTTTTTACAATTTTGTACTACCATGAATAAATATATAAAAGATAAGGAATGAATAAAGTCTGCACAATCTGTTTGTTTGGACACTTTCAAGACAGGAAGAGGGAACTCGTCAGGTGCGGACTAGCCCGGTGACATGCTCCAATATAAAGACTGATATATATATATATATATATATATATATATTATATATATATATATATATATATATATATATATATATAGTATAAGACATAGTAATATGTTATGATATGTATAATGCACTCGGTATATAAAAAACCTTATATTTGTATACGATGTATTTATTAATATTAGTAAGAGACCAAGTTGGTTAATATGGTTATGGGGTATGGACACCGAGGTGGGTGGTGGTGATCCCAATACTCAGCCCTTTGTTGTTTACCAGGCGATGTTATGGTGCTGACACAGTTCTCAGGTGTGAGGAACAGTCTGAGGAAAGCCGGAGGCTTCCTGTGAGCTGTGGAGACATCAAGCTGCCAAGGTGTTGCTGTGGAATTTGTGCCACTGACCTGGTGAGGCTGTTCCTTTATTTACAAATTTCTGTTGTTCCTGAGGAAAGGACTGCATCTGAACTGTGGTTGTCATAAGCTGAAGAAAGCCTGATTTTTGTTTTTGTTGTTATTTGGCATCCAGGAGACAATAAACTTTTGTTCATCTTTGCACCTTACCACCTGTGTCTGCACGTACCGTGACTGCCACTGAGCTAAAACCCTCACAATTGGTGCTTCGGATGCGGGCAGTACTCCCAAGTGCACAGGTGATTC